>PVKY010007067.1:0-15292 GCA_004027775.1 Bradypus variegatus | reverse complement strand
TATGTGATGAATTGCTTTTCTCTGGCTGCTTTGAGAATTCTCTCTTTTATCTTTGGCATTTGACATTCTGATTAGTATGTATCTTAGAGTAGGTCTGTTAGGATTTGTTCTGTTTGGAGTATGTTTGTTGCAGTTTGCTAATGCTGCCATTATGCAAAATACCCGAAATGAATTGGCTATTATAAAGGGGGTTTATTTGATTACACATTTGCAGTCTGAAGGCCATGAAAATGTCCAAATTAAGGTATCAACACAAGGATACTTTCACTTAAGGAAGGCCAATGGCATCTGAAAAACCTCTGTTAGCTGGGAATGCACGTGGTGGCATCTGCTGATCCCAGGTTGTGTTCCAGCTCCTCTTTCAGCTCCTGTGTGTTTTTTCAAAATGTTGCTCTTGGGGCATTTTGCCCTCTTGTAACTTCTCTGGAGCAAACACTGAGCTAGCATCTACGAAGTGTCAGCAAAAGTCTGCTTTCAGCGTCTGTCTCCAAAATGTCCTTCTCAGCTGCTCTTCCAAAATGTCACTCTCAGCTGCTCTGAGGTCATTCTGTTTGTGAGCTCTTTTATAGGACTCCAGTGATTAAATCAAGGCCTACCCTGAATGGGTGGGATCCATATCTCCATGGGAATAATCCAGTCAAATGTTCCACCCACAGTTGATTGAGTCACATCACCATGGAAAAACTCGGTGAAAGGATTCCAACCTAATCAACACTAATATGTCTACCCCTACAAGATTTTGTTAAAGAACTTGGCTGTTTGGGGGCATAATATAGCTAAACTGGCACAATGTTGCACTTCTTGGACATGTTTTTGTAAGTCTTTAATAAGGCTTGAGAAATTATGGGCCATTATTTCTTCAAATATTCTTTCTGGCCCTTTTCCCTTTTCTTCTGGGGCACCCATGACATGTATGTTTGTATACTTCATGCTGTCATTCATTTCCCTGGAATTCTCCTCAATTTTTTCCATTCTTTTCTCTGTCTGTTCTTCTGTCTGTACAGTTTTAGATTTCTGTCTTCTAGTTCACTGATCCTTTCTTGTACCTGTTCAGATCTGCTGTTGTATGCCTCTACTGTACTTTTTTCTCTTTTCAAAATTAGCATATTTGTTTTAAGTTTCATGACAACACTATAGGTGAAGTAACATTATGCCTATTTACAGACAAAGGAACTGAGGCTTGTGGATTTTAAACAAATTCCTGGGTAACAGAGTTAAAGAATGCCAGTTCAAGAATTGAAATCCCTTTGGTATACTTTTTTTTTAGATGCAATTTTATTGGGATACAGTCACATGCCATACAATCATCCATTGTGTACAGTTGATCACAGTATCATCATATAGTTGTGCATTAACTGCACAGTGAATTTTTGAGCATTTTCATAACTCCAAAAAATAAACAAAAATAGAAGTATAAAAGAACATCCAAAATGTCTCATGCCTCTCCTCCCCTCCTATTTTTCATTTACTTTTTGTCCCCATTTCTTTATTCATCTGTCCATACACTGGATAAAGGGAGTGGGAGTCACAAGGTTTTTACAATCACATGGTCACATTGTGTAAGCTGTGTAGTTATATGATCATCTTCAAGGATCAAGGCTAGTGGGCTGCAGTTCAGGTATCTCCTTCTTGCTATTCCAATACACTAAAAACTAAAAAGTGATATATATATAATGCATAAGAATAACCTCCAGAATGACTTCTCGACTCCATTTGAAATTTCTCAGCCACTGAAATTTTATTTTGTTTCATTTCTCTTACCCATTTTGGTTCAGAAGGCTTTCTTAATCCTATAATGCCGGGTCCAGTCTCACCCCGGGAGTCACATCCCACATTCCCAGGGAGAGTTACATCCCTGGGAGTCATGTCCCACATAGGGGGAGGGCTTGCAAAGTTGGCTTAGAGAAAGAGGCCACATCTGAGCAAAAAAAGAGGTTCTCTGGGGGTGGCTTTTTGGCACAAGTATCAATGGGCTTAGATTCTCCTTTACAGTAAGATGCTTCATAAAGGCAAACCCCAAGTACAAGGGCTTAGCATATTAAACTGGTAGTCCCCAGTGCTTGCAAGAATATCAGGAATTCCCCAGGTGGGGAAGTTTAATATTACCCCATTTCCCCCGAGTCCCTTAAGGGGCTTTGCGGATACTTTTTATTCTCTGCCCAAATTAGTCTGGGATGTATTGGTGTTTCATGCTAACATGTACAAACCAACCAGATCTCAACCCCTTATTCATGGTTCCATGTAATTATGGTGTTTGAACAAACTGGCCATACAAGTTAAATTATATAGCGTGCTATAGAAAGTATAGATTTTGCACCAAATAAACATCTCTTCCTTTGGTCTCACATAGAAGCTGACGTTTTAAAACAGTCAGTATTATCTTTCACCCTTTAGTCTGATTTACCTTAGTTGCAACTAAGTCCATTTAATTCATATCTCTAATTGAAGTTTGACCTCTTTTTCAGCTTTTTTAACATTTGCTGTATGGGGTAATGCTGACATTCATAGCTGCTGAAATCGGGCTCTGAGTCTCAGGTGTCACATGGATACCTGAAGTCACAGGGACTGACTAGGTTATACACAAACCACTCAGCATCTCAGAATTTAGAAATAACCGTTAAAACTCATGAATGAATGTGACTGCTGTAAGAGCTTACAATCTAGGAACCTTTGTCATAAGCCTTCCCCTGATAACCTTTGCTCTCAGATTAAATTCTCAGAGTTTGCACATTATAGTTAGTCCTTATTAGTGAGGCGTTGTAAGTTTGTCTTTTTGAATCTGGATTATTTCACTCAACTTACTGTCCTCACAGTCCATTCACCTAGTTGCATACCTCATGACTTCATTCCTTCTTGCCACCCCTCAATATTCCTTTGTATGTGTACACCACAGTTCACCATTCTGTTTATCAGTCGATGTATCCTTAGGCCACCTCCATCCATTGAAAATCATGAATACTGCCACCATAAACACCAGGGTGCAAGTGTCTATTCATGTCCCTGCACTCTGTTCTTCCAAGTATATACTCAATATCGGGGTTGCAGGACCATATGGCAACCCCATTCTTAGCTTACTGTGGAACCAATACACTGCCTTCCAGATGGGCTGTACCATCCTACTTCCCACCAACAGGGAATAGGTACTTACCTCTCTCCACATTTTCTGCAGGACTTGTATCCCTCTGTTTATGTTTTAAACTTTTATTCATACACCATACAATCCATCCTAAGTAAATACATTCCTGCCGTAATGACATAGTTATGCATTCACCACCACAATCTATGCGAGAATATTTCCATTTCTTCTGCAAGAAAAAGGAAGAGGAGAAAAAAATGAAGATAAAAAAAGAGAAGGAAAATACAATACAGTACAGTACCATACGATGCAGTACAATGAAAAGGTCAGACACCACCACCAAGAATCCTGTTCCCCTCCCTTATATCCCCTGCTAATGGCATTTAGCTTTGGTATATTGCCTTTGTTATAATTAATGGAAGCATCTTACAGTATTACTGTTAACTGTAGACTCTAGTTTGCATTGATTATATTTTTTCTCCTATACCATCCAATTTTCAACACCTTACAGTGTTGACAATCCTTTGTTCTCCCTCATGTAAAAACATTCTTATTTTTGTACACTTAATCACCATTATTGACTAATCTAGGTTTTGCTAAGTTAATGCAATCCCAGCTTTGTTCACAGTACTTACAGTATTGTGATACCATCACACAGTAATATGCTTTCCATTTCTGGAAATGTACAGTCAATCCTGTTGAACCTTCTGTAATCCTGTATCAAATGCCTGATCTCTAACCTCTTTCTGTCTCCTGTTAACCTGTGTTCTCAACTTCAACTCTCCAAGTTTGCTCATCAATGTTAGTTCATATTAGTGAGACCATACAGTGTCCGTCCTTTTGTTTCTGGCTAATTTCACTCAACATTGCCTATTGTCTCCCATTTTGTCTTTTGGATTTTGTATATCATATCTTTTTATTTTTTCCTCTTTGTTTTTACCCTTACCCATCTTCATTTCTACACTTCTCCCCAGATCTCTGTCTCCTGTCTTTTCCCATCTGCCTGTAGTGTTCCCTGTAGTATTTCTAATAGAGCAGGTATTTTGTTCACAAACTCTCTTGTTGTCTGAAAATATTTTAATCTCCCTCATTTTTGAAGGATGTTTTTGCCAGATATAGAATACTTGGTTGGCGGTTTTTCTCTTTCAGTATCTTAAATATATCGTACCATTGCCTTCTCGCCTCTGTGGTTTCTACTAAGAAATCCGCACATAGTCTTATCGTGCTTCCCTTGTATGTGATGGATTGCTTTCCTCTTGCTACTTTCAGGATTCTCTCTTTGCCTTTGACGTTTAATAATCTCATTATTAAGTGTCTCGGAGTCAGTCTACATGGATTTGTTCTGTTTGGGGTATGCAGTGTTTCTTAGATCTGTAATTTTATATCTTTCATAAGAGATGGGAAATTTTGATTGATTATTTCCTCCATTATTGTTTCTGCTCCTTTCCCCTTCTCTTCTTCTGGGACATCCATGACACGTGTATTCGTACACTTCATGTTGTCATTCAGTTCCCTGAGACCCTGCTAATATTTTTCCCTGTCTGTTCTTTGTGTAGGATTTCAGCTGTCCCGTCCTCCAGTTCCTGCATCCTTTCTTCTGCCTCTTCAGATCTGCTGTTGTATGTCTCCATTGTGTTTTTCATCTCTTGTATTGTGTCTTTCATTCCCATTAGTTCTGCTGACTGTTTTTTCAAACTTTTGAGTTCTTCCTTATGTTTGCCCAATGACTTCTTTATATCCTTCATCTCTTTTTCCATATATTCCTTCAACTCATTGATTTGATTTTTGAATTGATTTAGGAGATTTGTTTGATTAATAATCAGCTTGTTTCAATTCCTGTATCTCAGTTGAAGTGCAAGTTTGTCCCTTTGACTGGGAACAAACTTCCTAGTGTGATTCATAATTTTTTCTTGTCTGCTAGGCATCTGGTTTCCTTGATTATCCCAATCAGATTTTCCCAGACCAGATGGGCCCAGGTCTCAGGAGGGTGAGACCCAGCAGGTTGTCAGACTTTCCTGTGAGGCCCCTCGATGCTGTGCTTTTCCTGTCCTGCCCAGCAGGTGGCGTGTGTCAGCCTGCAGCTCCCCAGTGACATAAACGGGTGCGGTGTATTTAATTCTCAGCAGACCCTGTCCTGTCCAGGGGCCGAGGTTGTCAGAAGTGAAGCTTAAGCTGTTTCGTCCCCCTCCTCGCCCCAGGCCTCTGAGGGAGGGCAGCCACTTGAGCTGGGCCCAAATCCCCGTTTTCTTAGGGAAGCTAAGTCCTTTAGGGAATTGTCTCCTACACTTGAGTTTTTCCTTTGACTCTCTGGCTATCTTAACTCCACCCTTGCCTGTGCCAGTGCTGACAATTCAGACTGCCTAGAACTTTCTCTAGTGAGCTACTTAGAATGAGAGAAAGGAAAGGGAAAAAAGCAAGAAAGTCTCTTTTTCAGAGCTAGTCCCCAGCCCCCCAGTTCACTAGGCAAGAACCGCAATTGTTATCCAGTTTTCATGGGACACAGCCCTTTTTCAGTATTCTGAGCTCAACGGACTCCAAAAGCCTCTGTTTTAATTTGTTTATATATATATTTTTCCCATCACCCCTGCCTCCTCTCTGTCAGGATAAACCTCTGGGTTCCTTTCCTTCTTGCTCCAGGTTTATCTGTCCTTTAGCCTGCAGTCAGTTGTCCAAATTTGTTAATTAAAACCACAGCTGGAGCTTGATTGAGCTACATTCCCTTGCTGCTTTCTCCCACAGTGAAGGTTTGCAACGCAGCCTGCAGTGCCGCTGAGGGTGGGGCGCGAGCTCTGCACTTTGGGGGGCTTTACTTACAGTTCTGCGCTGCGATTTCAGCCATTCCATCCATTCTTGACTGGTGTGTGATGTTGTCTGGTCATGGATGTCCCCCCGTCAGTTGTTCCGGACTATTTTCTAGTGGTTCCTGGCTGCTTACTAGTTGCTCTGGGGGATTAAACAAATTCCACACCTCCCTATGCTGCCATCTTGCCCCACCTCCCTGTACTAATTATTTTTGAAAGTTCCACTAGGTGGGCTGCCCTGTGGGACGTGTTTCTACTTGATTTAATGTTAGAGGCAGTTCATTAAAGCCCTAGATTCTCTCCACCTTGGTGAGTATGTGCCCTTTTGTGCCTGTGCCCATGGACTGCGCCTTCCTTCCTGGGCAGGGCGGTGACCCTGTTCCTAGGGGCCTGCATCTGTCCCTCTCCCCCTTGTTCTCTGCTGAAGCAGGAGGGTTGGCTCTTCTAGGTGTAGCTCTGATTGTGCAGATGCACAATGGGGGGGCTTGGACGTGGGTGTAGGCGGTGAGGGAGGAAGCTGTTGGGTGTGACTCTACTTCAGGGGGAAAGCCCTGGGGTTGCCTATGGGTGCTGAGAGGGGCTGCAGAGGAAGACAGGCATCCCGGGTGACCGAGTGCTGGGCCTGAGCGGCTGACCCTCAGGAGAGCCCTGCCCGAGTCGCTGGGAGCTCCTCTCGGACATCCAAGCAGAGCTCTTGGCACAACTGGGCACAGGGGTTTAGGGAAGCACCCTGGCCTGGAATGGGGTCACGGTGTGCATGGTCCTTAGAGCCCTGAGACTAACCGCAGTCCTGGGGAGTGAGGTGGGGTGCGCCCCTCCCAGTAGCTGGGAAATGGAAGGAGGGCTCTCCGGGGAGAGTAAGGCGGCCAGTGAGATGAAGGAGAGCAGGAGGGGGAGGCCTGGCTGCTGGGCTGCTGCTGCCTAGCCGAGTGGGGGCGGCCGGGAGGAGCTGGGGTGCCCTTTCCCAGACAGCCTGAGCGGCCTTGTTAAAATGGATGTCGGAGCAGGGGATCTGCTCCACATGTGCCCTGGCTCTGTCCCACACAGAGGCGAGCCCTGAGCCCCCGCTTGTGTCCCTCCTTGTGCGCCCACTCCACCAGGCCCCGGCCTTGCACCCCGTCCTGCTTGCTACAGTGCATGTGATGGCTCTCCTCGGCTGGCAGACGAAGAGGAAAGCTTCCCGCTGTGTTTTTACGCAGGGCCGGTCCCATTCTGTTTCAGAGCTCCAGTTGACTTCAGAGTTGGACGCAGCTGGATGTGGTGGAGAGTGCGGGGTTTGAGTCTAGTTATGTCCACACAGCCATGGACAGGCCACCCTAGCCTTCCAGAGCAGGAAGTAACACTTGTCCTCCTCACCCCGTAGGGCTGCCGTGGTGATGAAACCGGACGTGTGCACAGTGCTTAGAAACACGAGAGCCGTGTGAGCGTGAGTGGCACTGCCAGCAGTTCTGGGCCACGTGTGAGGAGTGAAGGAGGCTGTGGGGAGAGGACGAGCATCCAGAGGCCTGTGATTAAAGTGAAAACAGTGCCTGCAAAGACCGTAGAAAGAAGTGGGAGAACAGTGAGGGGAGACTGTGGAAAAGCGATTGCCAAGTCAGTGCCATGTTTCCTCGTGCAGGACCTGGACCCACGGGTCGGGCGGGAGGACCTGTTGGGCCGCTGTAACCCGGCACTAACGGTCGTTTCCGTGCTGGGCCTCCGGGTTGTTCTCTACCAGCAGTGCCTTTTCCAGACTCTTCTGGAGGTGGTGATGGCTCCTGGAAATGTCAGTGGGGTTCTGCCCTCTGGCAGAGGCTTGGGGCACACAGTATGAAGGACTCTGGGAGTCCCCACGTGAAGAAACAGATTTAACTGTGTTTGTTCAGTGTTTTCCAAATGTGTGGAGCACAGCGTCCCCTGGCCCCACTCTTGGGCGGAAAACCCACTGACATCTTCCCAGAACAAGTATAAGAAGCACAGCTGGGGAGATGCTTTCTGGAGACTGCTGTGCCCATTTAGAGAATAGCTGTGACTGTTTATGTCGTCATAACTGGTGTTTGGTATTTTATACATGCACACACACACTTGGCTCTCTAGTATTGTTTGCATGGGAGGCAGTATGCGGGGAGTTGAAAGCTCAGGCTGTGGGCAGGTGCTGTGGGTGTGTGGCTTGGCGCTGTGGGCCCCAGACAAGCCTGTTCTTAATCTTACTGCATTCCTATGGGCGTGACCCCATTGGAGGCAGAACTTTTGATGAGGTGACCTCAGTTAGGGTGACCCGGCTGAGTCAGGAGGGGTCTTAGTCCTCTTACTGGAGGCCTTATAAAGTAGGCCACGGAGAGGGAAGCCCCGGGGAGCAGCTGGAAGGTAGAAGTCAGGGAAACCCTGAGGAGAAAGGAGAAGACCATGCCATGTGCGTTATTACCATGTGATGGATAAGCCAAGGAACCCCCAACATTGTGGCCAACAGAAGATACTGACCCTGAGTGGAAGCAAACATTCTAGCCTCTGAAACCACGAGCCCGTAAATTCTGTTGCTGAGCCCGCCCCTATGGTATTTGTTTTAGCAGCCGGGAAGCAGTGTCTTCAAGGTTGGCTCTGCCTCTGTGACCTTGGGCAAATTACTTAACTGCTCTGTGCCTTGACCTCGTTTGTGGACTAGGGAGGGTCGTCCTTGATTGCCACAACTGTGGTGACAACCGAGTAACACAGCCTGGGGCAGCGGCAGGTCTGGGTAGAGGGCTGTGGCCTGTTCTTCCTCTTCCTGCCACTGCAGCGGGCTGGACCCTCCTCTCCCCTCCTGCCTGGCTGTGCTCTGTTGCCACCCCGGGTTTTAGGGTTAGAGAGAGGGTAGACTTGGGTCCCCCCTGGAGTCGATGCTGAACGTGCCTGCAAACCCTCTCCGCTGGCTGGGACGGGTCCCTGTGGGGGCCCGCACCCGACTATGTCTGGTTTCCCTCGGGCCCCACCAGCACCCTCTGAGCTCCCACATCTGCTTGTACCGCCCATGTTGGGGCCTGGGCGTCAGGGCAGGGGGGTGAAGTGTGCCTGGATGCCTGGTGTAGTCTGAGTCACTAGGATTTGCTGTTGCCAGTGCAGAAGAGGTTGAGGTTCTGGAACAGCCTGGGTCTTGCTCTGTTGTTAGTTGTCATTGCTGATCCCACCCTTGTCGGCGCTCACGCTGGCCCTGACTGGGGTGGTCTCACGGAGCTCTCCCTCGTTTCAGACAACATCCCCGAGGACCTGAGAGACCCCTTCTACGTGGACCAGTATGAGCAGGAGCACATCAAGCCCCCCGTCATCAAGCTTCTGCTGTCCAGTGAGCTGTACTGCCGGGTCTGCGGCCTCATCCTGAAAGGGGACCAGGCGGCTGCCTTGCAGGGACACCAGTCGGTCATCCAGGCTCTGTCGCGGAAAGGGATCTACGTGATGGAGAGTGATGACACGCCCGTGACGGAGCCGGACCTCAGCCGTGCCCCCATAAAAATGGTGAGTGTCGGCCGGCTTGGGGTGGCACACCCTGGGAGCCGAGGGTGCAGGCCAGGTCTGCCCCTGTGCCTCGGGGTCGGCCACGGGAGCACGTCAGGCGAGGTGGTGAGGATTTGAGTGTGTGCTGCGGTGCTCCTTCCTTTTCTTTAAGTGTAAATGACTGTTTTGGAAAACAGGGAAGAGAGCAGCTTACTTTCCACTCTTTTTCTTATGGTGCCGGTTGTGTGAAGGCTGAGATTAAATTGAGGTCTATTAAAAGCATTTTGAGGCAAACTTTTTACAGATGAGGTTTCTCTTTGTATAATTGCTGAGCCCATTCTGCTAGATTGATACATCTTTTTTGTGCCTAACTAACTAACTAAAATTTCCCTCTAAGCAGTCTTTCACTGAAAGCCAGACTGATGTGGCTGTTCTAGGCAATTTGAAGTCTAAACCGCTGTGGGATCTCCGGCCTCTTTCCCTGGGCGGCTCGCTGGCACCCTGCGTTCTGCCGTTTCCGACCCTCAGACGTTGTGGCTGACGTGTGGGTCAAGAGAACATTAGTGACGAGATGGCACGGTGTGGCGTTTGTGCACAGCGCTCTGCCCTGGGAACCGGAGGCTGGTTCATGGTCATGCGGCCGTGGCCAAGGCTCTCAGCCTCCCCTCAGTCTTTGTCCCCAGCTGGAGAGTCTGCACACCATCCCCTACACCCGGGAAATCTCTCAGGGCTCTCTGAACGTAAAGAAATAGGGCTCTCAAACCTCTTTCCCTGCAAGGTGCAGTGCGGGGCCTGCCTTGGAGAAGGGTCCTCAGTTTCCTAACTGCCATTGGCTGCTTGGCCAGCAGGGCCAGGCTCGAGATGGTGGGGAGGAAGTGCAGCTCCAAGACCCGTTACCTTGTCGTGTGGCGGGAATGGTGGACATGAAGAAATGCAGCCAGCACTTTGGTCAGTGCCAGTTCTCTGCCACTTGGAGGTTGTGCATCTCTCATCCCCAGAGCCCCCACATGGCGATGATTGACGCCCTGATGATGGCCTACACCGTGGGCATGATCAGCATTGAGAAGGTGGTGGCCAGCGTCAAGCGCTTCTCTACCTTCAGTGCCTCGAAGGAGCTTCCCTACGACCTGGAGGATGCCATGGTGTTCTGGATCAACAAGGTGAGTGCCGGCCTGGGGCCCAGGTGGGCGTCCCGGTCAGTGGCTGTCCCGGGGTCAGTGACCGTCCCGAGCAAGGTGTGGTCCCAGGTGGGCGTCCCAGTCAGCGACCATCCCGAGCGAGGCGTGTCTGGCCTCCTGTTGGTGTCTGGGGGTGCTCCTTGGAGCCCCCAAGCATCTCCTGGGTGCTGATAGGAACAGGGCAGCCCTGGATTTGTCACGGGGAGCGTACTACATTATGTACCCAGAAATGTACATGCTGTTAGGTAAAGCAGGAGCTGCCTCTGAGCATCAAAAGAAAACGGGTAAATATAATATTTATTTTTGAAAATGTGGTATGTGTTTATGGTTTAAATTAAATTATTTTCATTTTTGTCTTAAAAAAACTAAAATCACCTGTATGCTGTTCAAGATTCTCAATTTTAGGAGGCACTTTGACTTTAAGAGAAAAACGGTATCTTTCTGAATATTATTTTCTCTTTTTACGTATAGAAGCTTACGATGTAGTCTTTCATATCATGGATATAGAAGGTTTCTCTTTAGTAGCGTATAATTATTTATAGAGTCCCTAACCAGAGCCTTTGGTTCGTAAGCCTCCTTACTTGCACACATGTGTTCAACAAGAAGAAATGGGAGAGCGAGAAGCCCCAGGCAAAGTTGTGTTAGTATATAAGAGCCTTGTGGAAGAAAACATCAATTATTTTATTATGGAATTTGCACTGTATTCTTTGAATCTAAGGGCTTTGGAGGTAAAATAAGAGCTAGCAACTGGGGGGTTAGTCTCAGAGAGTGGTGGAGCTGGGCCAGAGGGTCTTCTGTGAGTGAGAGCTGCCCTTGAAATGCCGCATCCATCACAGACAGGCGAGTCTGTGTTTATTGCAGGGCTGGGGAAAGTGGGTGTGGAATTTCTGTTTGAGATAGCCGCCCTGGTCTTCAGTTGTTTCCTACTTGGATTCGGGTTGAGGGAGCCAGGTTGCGGGGCAGACTTGCCGCAAGGGGGTGGAGGAAGCCGCTCGCTTTGCCGGGGCTGCTGGGGGGACTCCAGAGCTGGCCAGTGCCAGGCCAGCCCCCATGTCCCCACCCCCGCTGGCTCCCCTGTCTGCCTCCTCCGGTAGAAATCGCCTTTGGTGTAGACACTGGGCCTCAGACACTCCCAGCTCGCCCCCAACACTGTGTGGGGACACACCCCGAGGGGTTGGCTGTTGTTTCAGGATGGCGTGGGTGTCCGTAGACCAGTCGAGCCTCTGGGAAATATTTCCATAACCTTAGCATGAGATCCTGTGGTCTAATGTAAAATTCAACCTTTCTGTAACAACTTTTATTGATTTTTCCCCTTTTAATAAAAGAAGTAATATGGTTACTGTAGAAAAGTTAGAAATGTATGGACAAAAAGAACAAAATGTAAATTACTCATAATCTTGCCATCTACCAACAAAGTTAAGGTTTTGATATAGAGTCTTTTACTTTTTATTTATTTCTAGGTAATATAGGGACTGAAAAATATAATTGGAATCTGTGCATTGTATTGTAAGCTGATTTTTGCAGTAAGCATAGTGAGCGTTCTTCCAGTTGCATCAGCTGTTGCTTGTTCATTGTCTTTGGCTTTCTTGGGGAGGCAATGCTCGTTCCCCTCTCCTGTCAGGTCTCCCAGGAGTTGAGGGTGTTGCCGTTCGCTTGCCATGGCTCCCAGGCCCTGGCTGCCTTGTGTCTTGCTCTGGGACCTGGCTGGTATGTGGAAGGTGGTCCATATACCCTTTAGGGGCATCACTTGGTTCTTCACGAGTGTGTTCTGATTCTCACCTCACATTTTAGAGAAAGGCCTCCTCTGACTCTTAATCCCTCTGTCCTGGCCCTGACAACTGCTGATCTGCTTTCGTCACTGTAGATTATTTTTTTTTAACGCAATTCTTTTGAAGTATGTTTATTGAAATACATAACTACAGTCATCCAAAGTGTACTGTTGTTCAAGTATCATCATATAGTTATGCATTCATGAACACAATAAATTTTTGTATGTTTTCATTACTCCAAAAAATAAAAGTAAAAATAAGAATAAAGATAAAAGTAAAAAAGAACACCCAAAACATCCTGTACCCCTCTTCCCGCCTTATTCATTTACTTTTTTTCCTCCATTTTTCTACTCATCTGTCCATACACTGGGTAAAGGGTGTGGGAGCCAAAAGATTTTCACAGTCACACAGTCATACCATATAAGCTATATATGGTCATCTTCAAGAATAAAGGCTACTGGGTTGCAGTTTAACAGTTTCAGCTATTTTCTTCTAGGTATTCTAATACACTAAAGACTAAAAAGGGATAGCTGTATAATGCATAAGAGTAACCTCCAGAATGACCTGTGTTCTAGATTGCTAATGCTGCTGGGATGCAAAACACCAGAACTGGGCTGGCTTTTATAAAGGGGATTTATTTGGTTACACTGTTACAGTCTTAAGGCCATACATAAAGTGTCCAAGGTAACGCACCAAGATTCGGGTACCTTCCCTGGAGGATGGCCAGTGGCATCTAGAAAACCTCTGTTAGCTGGGAAAGGAAGTGATTGGCATCTGCTCCAAGTTCTGGTTTCAAAATGGCTTTCTCCCAGGACGTTCCTATCTAAGCTTCAGCTCCTCAAAAATGTCACTCTTAGTTGCTCTTGGGGCGTTTTGACCTCTCTTAGCTTCTCCGGAGCGAGTGTCTACTTTCAGTGACCTTCTTCAAACTGTCTCTCATCTGCAGCTCCTCTCTCAGCCCTTGTGCATTCTTCCAAGTGTCCCTGTTGGCTGTAGCAAGCTTGGTCCTTCTGTCTATATAGTGCTCTAGTAAACTAATTGAGGCCCATGCTGAATGGGTGGGGCCACACCTCCATGGAAATTATCCAGTGAAAGATCTCGCCCACAGTTGAGTGATCACATCTCCATGGAAACATCCTATCAAAAGTCTCCAACCCAATCAACACCAATATGTTTCCTGCCCATAAAAGATTACATCAAAGATAATGGCATTTTGGGGGACATAAAACATCCAAACCAGCACAGTTACTGAAGCTTTATTCTTTACAGTAGACTTGTAATTGGGAAAGTCGTGTTGGAAAGAACGCTGTAATAAATGCTCACACGATTGTGGAGGAGAAAAGAATTTATTCACGGTCTTGCAAGAACAGGCGCACTACCAAAGAAACATTGCAGGCGCACTGAACAATAGAACACAGCAAAATTTGTATCCTAGGCCTAACACGCAGGTCCCTCCCCTGTTTCCTCATTGGCTGGATACTCCAGAGGGTGCAGGCTATCTGAGAGAGCCAACTAGCCTGCCTTTCAGAGCGCCACCTCTGGGTTTACATCTGAGCCCCCTCCTTCCCTTTAACCATGGAGCTGGTTTGAGTTAGTCTTGTCTAGTTTTCATTTCCCTATACCACGTTGCCTTTATGTGAAAGCTAAACTTAACCCTTTTTTACAGTTAGGAGACTGTTTAAAAATTGTTTTAGGTATTCTGGCTCCTTTGCATTTCCACATGAACTTCAGAATCAGCTTCTCAGTTTCTACCAAAAAAAAAAAAAGAAAAAGAAAAGAAAAAAAAACACTTGCTGGGATTTGGATTGGGAATGCATTGAGTCTTGATCAATTTGGGGAGAATTGACATGTCAATATTGGGTCTTCTTGTCCATAAACATGTTGCATATCTCTCCATTTATAGAGGTTTTCTTTAATTTCTCTCAGCATTGCTTTAGAATTTTTCAGTGTAAGTGTATTGTATATAGTTTGTTAAATTTATTCCTAAACATTTCATATTTTTTTATTCTGCTGTTTGAAATTTCACTTTCTAGTTGTTTGTTGTCAGTGTATAGAAATCCAATTCCTTATTTGTATATTTATCTTATCTTTTCAAACCTTGCTATAAATTTACTAATTCTGATGCATTCTAGATTCCTTAAGATTTTCTATGTACAAGACTTTGTTGTCTATGAATAAAGATAGGTTTACTTCTTTCCCTCTAATCTGTATGCTCTTTATTTTAAAAACTATTATTATTTTTTTGCTTTATTGTACTGGTTAGGATCATCTGTAGAATATTGAATAGAAGTAGTGAAAACAGATACTTTGGCCTTGTCTTAGGGAAAAAAGCATTCAGTCCTTTGTTATTAAAATGAAAGCTGACAGTTTTCAGAGACACCTTTTATTAGGTGAAAGAAATTCCCTTCTGTTCTTAGTTTGCTGAGGATTTTTTTTTTCATCAGTAGTTGAATTTTGTCAAATGCTCTTTCTGTATCTGTTGAGATACAGATAGGTGTTTTCCTTCTTTAGTCTGGTTAGATGGTGAATTACATTAATTGATTTTTTTTCCTACAATTTTATAGAGTTATATTCACATACCATACATTTATCTACAATATATAGTCAGTTGTTCATGGTATCATCATAAAGTTGTACATTTATCACCACAATCAGCACTTGAACATATTGATTACTAAAAAAAAAGTTTTTTTTTAGCAGATAATAAAAAAAGATGATAAAAAGAAAAATAACCTGTCATACAATACAATATAATATAATAGTAAGGACAGAAAACAACACCATTACCAAGAATCCCATATCCCTCCCCTATATCCCCCTCTCATACACACTTAGCATTGGTATATTGTCTTTGTTACGTCTAATGGAAACGTACTACAATGTTACTGTTGACCATAGACTCCAGTTTCCTTTGATTATGTTTTTTTCCAAATATCATCCCTTTTTCAACACTCGGCATGGTTGATATTCATTTGCTCTCCCACATGTAAAAACATTTTTATATTTGGACATTTAGTAACA
>PVKY010007066.1:0-15302 GCA_004027775.1 Bradypus variegatus | reverse complement strand
GTGCAATGTTGTCTCCACCCCTGAAAAGAAAATTAAAAACTAAAAGGTGTTGGCCATAATCACCACATGTATACAGGCTGCCAGCTTGAAGTTTTCCTGTGTTTCTGCCAGGAGGGAGCCTCTCCTCTCCATCCCCACCTGAACTCCCACATCGAAGCTTAACCAAATCCCTCCAATCCCAGTGAATGACACTCCAACACCCTGTCCAATATTTAGAACTTTTTGTCTATCCTACACTCACTCTAGTCTGTCTATTGATGTCCATCTTCTTGGTCCAATTCAACCTTATCCCTCACTTGGAAAAGTCTCCTAACCTTCACCCTGAAGCCAGATAGAACTTTCTAAAACACAAGTGGATTATATTCTAACTCCTTAAAATCATTGTGGTACCCCAATTATGTACCCCAATTTAGACATGTTCCTAATCTTAATCCACTACCTTGTGGGTGTTACTCCATGTAAATGGGACCTCTTGAAGATGTTATTTTTAGTTAAGGTGTGGCCCAAATGAATGAGGTTGGGTCTTAATCCTGATTCCTGGAGGTCTTATAAAGAAAAAGAAACCAGAACCCAGAGTGAGAGAAAGCCCAGGGAGGGAGCTGAGGTCAACGGAATCCGGAAGAGAAAGGAGAGGACATCGTCATTTGATGCAAGGGAGGGCTACAAGACGAGGAACCCCAAGAATCAGCACTAGAATGCTAGTTTTCAGGGAGAAAGCAAGATGCTGTCATCTTGATTTTGGACTTTTTTCCTAGCTGGAAAAACACAAGCCAATAAACTGTTGTTAAAGCCAACCCACTGGGTGATATCTGTCATAGCAGCCTGGCAAATTAAGACAATCATCCAGTGGAAAAAGTGGGCATCCATATGGGGGAAAGAAGTGAACTTTGACCCTTACCTCACACAAGCTACAAATCTGTAATCATATTAGATTACAGATCTAAATGCCAAAAGTAAAACTACAAAACATCTAGAAGAAAACATAGGAGATGTTGTGTTAGGCAAGAAGTTCTTAGATAGGATACTAACCCCCCAAAAAAAAACCCCATAAAATGATAAATTGATCATTTAACCTTCAAAATTAAAAACTTCTGCTCTCTGAGACTATTAAAAAGAAATGAAAAGAGAAGACACAGACTGAGAGAAAATATTTGCAAAACACAAACCTGCTGAAGAACTGGTATGCAGAATATATAAAGAACTCTCAGAACTCAATGATGAGAAAACAAACAACCCAATTTAAAAAGGGGGAAATGATTTGGCAGACACTTCACAAAGGAATGTGTACATGTAGCAATTAAGCACATGAAAAAATGCTCAACATTATTATTTATTAGGAAAATGCACACTAAAATCAGACTGTGATACCACTACAGACCAACTAGGATGGCTAAAATTAAATAGACTGGAAATACCAAGTAATGGCCAGACATAGAACAAATGAAACACTAATATATTTTTTGGTGTGAATGCAAAATGGTATGGTCATTTTTAAAGTGGTTCAGCAGTTTCTTGTAAAGTTAAATATATACTTAGCATATGACCCAACAATCCCACTCCTAGGTTTTTACACAAGAGAAATAAAAAATTATGTTCTCACAAAACCCCATATGCAAATATCTATGGCAATTTTATTCATCACTGCCCCAAATCAGGACTATCCCCAATTTCCATCAGTCAGTGAAGGGATGAACAAAGTGAGGTACATTTACACAGTGGAATATTAATGAGCATTAAAAAGGAACAAGCTCTTGATTTATGGAACAACATGAATGTTCTCAAATGCATTATGCTAAGTGAAGAAAAGCCAGGCATAAAGCTACATACTGTGTGATTTTCGTTCATATGACAATCTTGAAAAGGCAAAACTATAGAGACAGTAGGCAGATCAATTTTACTATAAGCAAATCATACCTCAATAAATCGAATCTAAAAAAACATCCTTAAGTAAACCCCTCTTTTGTTTGTAAAGCCATTTTGATCCCAGCTACTTCAGGAAAAGGAGAGTTTATATGAAGACATTATCATGAAAATGGGATTTCATGGAGATTTAAACTATGAGCTGCAATAGTCGAGGTGCATGTAGACAGGAGGTGGAGGGCATAGCTAGTCGGCAACATCTGGGTCTTATTTTAGGGCACCGTGTTAACACCATCTTTAGCCCAACTCAGCTGATCTTCAAAGGCCTGCCTGCATAGCCACGTCTCCTTCTAATACTTCAGGTTCAGAATCCCAAGAGCAAGTCTCTGATTGGCCAAGTTCATCTCTTCCCCGAGTGACCAACCTATGGGGTGGGAGTCTTTGGGTCACGTGTCATCTCTGGTCAAACCAATTGCTACTTAGGGACCAAGGAAAGCCAGGGTTTTGGGGGAACTAAAGACAAGTAGCTCCAGTTACAATGGGAAATTGTGCTGGTAAGTCCCATGACAGACTAAACTCCTGCTCTCCATCATGTTTATGGTAAAGTAAAAACTCCCTAGCATGCAAAAGTAGTCCATTCTTGATCTGTCCCCTTCTCACCTCTCCAGTTTTGTGTGTTGTCAAATCTGCTAGCCTTCCAGCCCCCAAAACTCAGTATTCTATGACTAAATGCAATCCCTTGATTTCCTTTAAGGGAATGTGTTTCCCCAAAGGAGTCAAATTCCTTCCTGGCTGTAGTCCTGGGGACATGCCTCTCCCTCTAAATGGATCACCCCCCCACACACACACCCCTCCCAAGACTTTCTTTTTTGGTTGCCTCTTTGCCTAATTTACTGTCCTTGATGCTCCAGGAATCCACTGCAGCACTGCCACCTCTGGGAAGCCTTCCCTGGATGCCTCTATACTCCCGGGGCAGCCCCCTTTTCTCTTATTGTGGGGGTTTCGAAGAATCTTGGGCGTTTGGAATAATGGAGTGCACTTGAGTCTTGGGAGAGTTTGTTAAAAAATGCAGATCTACCCCCCTGGAGGTGTGAAGGCTGGAGGGCTTGGGAGGGCCCAGGGGTCTGCAGTGTTAAAAGGCCCTTAGGACCACTCTCTGAGCACCAGGGTTGCAGATCCACCCCCTAACTGCACCCCCACCCTATAGGGGAAATCATCCCAGGTACACACCCCCTTAGGCGTGCCTGGATCCTGTAGTCTTGAGGGATCTCACATGTGAGCCGAAATGAGGGTCATTTGTGGCCGCCAGAACATCTAACTGTCAGGGTCCCATTCACACTGTTCTCTTTTCTTTCCTCAAAGCTCCTGGCAATGTTTGAGAGGGTGGCTGCTCCCTCTGCCCAGGTGTTCTAGTTTGCTAATGCTGCCGGAATGCAAAACACCAGAGATGGATTGGCTTATATAAAAGGGTGTTTATTTGGTTACACAGTTATAGTCTTAAGGCCATAAAGTGTCCCAGGTAACACATCAGCGATCGGGTATCTTCCCTGGAGGATGGCCAGTGGTGTCCGGGAAACCTCTGTTAGCTGGGAAGGCACGTGGCTGGCATCTGCTCCAAAGTTCTGGTTTCAAAATGGCTTTCTCCTAGGACGTTCCTCTCTAGGATGCAGTTCCTCAAAAATGTCACTCTTAGTTGCTCTTGGAGTGTTTTCCCTCTCTTAGCTTCTCTGGAGCAAAAGTCTGCTTTCATCGGCAATCCTCAAACTGTCTCTCATTTGCAGCTCCTGTGCTTTCTTCAAAGTGTCCCTCTTGGCTGTGTCAAGCTCACTCCTTCTGTCTGAGCTTATATACTGCTCCAGTAATCAAGACCCACCCTGAATGGGTGGGGCCACACCTCCATGGAAATTATCTCATTGAAGTTATCACCCACAGCTGGGTGAGGCACATCTCCACAGAAACACTCAAAGAATTACAATCTAATCAACACTGATAACATCTGCCCACACAAGATTATATCAAAGATAATGGCACTTGGGGGACATAATACATTCAAACTGGCACACCAGGTCTCAGAGCATATCATTCCTTTATTCCACTCATTTCTTCTACTATTAAAATTATTTACATGATAATACTTCCCAGTAAAGACTTATTTTACTTAGTGCTGGCTCTGTTCCAGGCATTCACTCTCCCAGGATGACAACAGTGAACCAGGTACATTGGCTACCACCCTCATCATGCTTACCGTCTACAGGGGAGACATATAAATCAATCCATTGCTAGTTAACAACTAGAATCTAACAGATTCTCTACTTTCAGCTGAATAAACCTCTAGTACAGTCCTGGGGACATGCTTCCCCTTCTAAATGGACTGAATTCCTGCCTATCAAAAAATCTTGTTTCCTGCCCTGACACCTACTGTTCCAGCTGATACATTTCCCCTTGGGGAAATTTTTCCCCTTGGGGAAACCACGGAGACTTCCATCCTGAGAGGCAGCACCTAGGCAATGCACATTGGGTGTTGGGGGCAGAGGAAGGCACTAAGCTACATACAACCTTACTTACAGGATCTGCTGGGTCAGGTTCGCCACATTGGGGACATCTGCAGTTTGTACAGCCACAAGAGTGACAAGGCACATGAACTTGTATCAGAAAGTTGTCCTGAATGGGGTCTTGCCCAGAAAGGAGAGGAATGCCCAGATGTTTATAGGAACCTGCAGAGGTGGGGAATAAAGGACTGTTCTAGGAATTCTGAGGTTTGAGGTCAGCATGAAAGCACTTGAGGCCATTTATTTTCACCTCTACTTAGTGAACAGTAATGTTTAAAACCCATACATTTTGAGACAATTAAATGCAATACCTGGTCCTAGGCTGGATCTTGTGATGGAAAGGGAAATGCTATAGAATACATTATCAGACCAACTGGCAAAATTGGAATAAGGATGTGGCTTAGATACTTGTATTTTATCAATAAAAGTTACGAATTTGAATACTGTACTGCGGTTATATAAGATAAGATCTCTATTCTTAGGAAAGACACATCAAAATATATAGGGGTAGAGGATCATGATGTATGGAATTTACCCAAAATGGCTCAGAAGTACGTGCATGTATAGACATATTTTTCAACCAACTATAAAAGCTCCTTCCCATCAGGCTTTCTAACAGGCATGGATTGCTGATTGGAGCCTTCAGCAAAGTTACAAGTTTCAAAGCTTGTGTACTTGAGAGAAGTTGGCCAAAATATCGTTTTCTCCTCTTTTCCTTATTCTTTAATTTTCTTTTTTTTTTTTTTATTTCACTGCCATTTTGACAAAAACTTACACTGGCAGTTTTGTCTTTAATTTTCTTTTGAGTCCTTTGCCTACAGTATCATTCTTTGTGTTCTTTCTCCCAGGAATGTAAGATCCTTTCACAGCATTCTCCCTTGATTTTCATCTTAAGGGTTTTATAGGACGGCCTGTTGCAGTTACAGGAAAAGTTGGCCTTTCTATTGATTTCATCTGGGCACCTTGGGAAAAACCATCGCTAGAAAGAAGCAAGAGATAAATAGGTGCTTCTAACGGACTTCGGCACAATACAGGGCTTTGAATCCTCGCTCCCTCTGCTGCTTACCAGCCAAGGGAACTTCAGGCAAGTTACCCTGTTCCTAAGTCCATAAAGCCGGTATTTCCCAGGAGCAACCTCAGAGGGCCAGAATAGATAAAAGAATTAATGAATATTTGGCATACAGTACCTGCTCAATAAAGGTGACTTATTGTAGCTAGTTCAATAACATCAAGGCCCAGAAAGAGATAATTATTATTATCCTCTTTGTATCATAATTTTGACTAGGTGGAGTCATTAATAATCATAATAATGACAATAGCGTCTATTAACTCAGGGGATCCTTCCTGCCACTCACTTTATGTTAAGGTTTGACCTCCTTTCTTCCCCACGGCATCTCTCAAGTGGAGGTTCTTATTTGTCCATTTCAAAGATAAGGACACGGAGGCTTAGCAGCATTCAGGAAGTATCTACAGGGCCCCCCACTCCACCCCAACTCCCATACTCACATGCACATGGGGAAATTTTGGCTACAAAGGTGAGGCCACAGATCCGGCTGCCAATAATCTCACATTGGGCAACCTGGTTTCTTTTCCGGGGCCGGGGGACCACCAGCCCTACGACAGCGTCCGGACAGCCTCAGTTCCATGGGTCTCGTTCTTCTGATGCCTCCCGGGATAAAGGATTTGGACTATCCAGTCAACGCTTTTGAATTTCAAATAATTCGCTTGCAAACTGCCTTTCGGAACACATCGATCTGTCTTTTGCCCAGGCTCTCCAGGTCCCGCTCCCGCCCGCAGCCCCGAGCTCCCCAGGCACGCCCATCCACAGCTGCCCTTCCCACAGCGCTCCGCCCGGGGCAGGCACCGCGTGGACGCCGCCGCCGGAGCCCAGTGCAAAGGGGCTGGCCAGCCGGGCCGCCTCCCCGGCTCAGCCCGGGCGCCCTGGGCACCACGCCCTGGGCCGAAGCCGCGGCTCCTCCCGCGGTGGCGGCCGCCGAGCGGTCCGGGCTGCCGCGGAGGCGGCAGCAGGAGGCGGAGCAGGAAAGGCGGCCGGGGGAGGAGGCGGGGGCGGGACGGGCGGGGCTGGGAGAGTTTAAAGCCCATTCAGGGGGGGCGGGGAGGCAGGGAGGCAGGGAGGGAGGAAGGAAAGGCAGCGAGCGGGCGCGGGGCCCGAGGCAGCGGGGCTGAGCGGCGGGCGGGGGTCGGACTCGGCCGGCGGAAAGCAGGAGGCGGCTGCGTAGGCTCCGGCGGCGTGGGAGCCCCAAAGTTTGTGCCTAGCCCCCCCAGCGGCGGCGGCGGCGTGGGCTCGCGGACCCGCTCGGGGTGACCGTTCTGTGCGCCGCGCCCCGGACCGGGCGAAGTGTCGCCGGCAGCCACGCGGAGGCGGCCCCGGGAGCGGCGCCCGCGGCAGGTACTGAGCGGCCGGCCGCGCGCCGAGAAGTTGGTCGGGAGCGCGGCGGGGAAGTTACTTTCGTCGCGGGAGGCCCGGGCACGCCGGCGGCCTGGCGGGTCCCCGCGCGCCCGAGCGGCCGGCCGCCGTCATTGTCTGCGTGCTGACCGGCCGCGGCCGGAGACGGCGGGCGCCCGGGAAAGACGGGCGGGGCGCGGCGGAAGGGCGTCGCCTGCGGGCCGGGGGCTTCGTCGCCCCAGGCCCTGGCGGGAGGAATTCGAATGCGGGCACTGAGGATGCGGGCGAGCGCGCTGCCCCGGGCTCTCCCGACTCCTTTCCCGACCCCTGGGAGGAGGTGTTGAGCCCAAACGGTGCATTCTTGAACCATCTTGTCAGACGCGAGCTGTTCGCGGATGGGGGTGGGGGTGGGGGTGGCTGTCCCTGGGCCGCCGCTCCGGGACGCGCTGGGCGCGGAGGCACGGCTGGAGCCACCTCTCCTTCTCTCTTTGCAACTAACTGTGTGCTGGATCCTCGCGCTGCCAGCGGCCAGGGCAGCCCCGGGGCCAGCGGTGCCTGGACACTCCCAAGTCCTCAGCACGGCCAGCCTCGGGGCTCTGGCCCGCGGGTGATTGTTTTCTGGTTTTGGGATTTTGTTATTAACAGCGTTACCCGCTGCTGGGCCTAACATCAAGTTGACGGCCGGCTGGTTAGCCGCCCCGCCTGCCGTGGAAACGTGATAAGAGCCGTACCGTTTGCAGAAGGAAATTTCTGATGCAACGCTCCGCCTTTTCTCATGGCGTCTCCAAATGCCTGGCCTGCCTGGCGAGGGTACTTGAGCTTGTACGTTATGGAAATTAGGATATTCTTTACTTTTTAATTTTGTTTTTCCTTTCTTGGGATTGGAAGAAGCGTGAAGAACTTTTTGCTGTTTGCCTTGCCTGAGACCTCGGGTAATGTGGGGGAACCACAGGTGGCTTTTACAAGGTTCTGTATCTTTATGGTGCACTAAAATAATATTTTGTTGCAACCGTGGTACCCGGTCTCATTCAAGAGGTGCAAGGAAAAGACCAAAACAAGTAGTGCTCGTGAGTAAATACGCGTTATTGCACAACTTTTCTCTTTGCTGTTGTTTTAAAAAGCCAGGCCCAGAACACTTTGTTTCTGAAAATGCTGATTCAGCCGTTTGGAGCCCCTGAGTTTCAGAAATGGTGCTGCACTTAAGGATGCACTTAGTTTTACTAAGAACACATGTTGTGAGTTCAGCCACACAGCACAGACTAGAGTTTACAGGTGAATACTAGTCATTTTTCGCAGGAGTTGACTAGAGTCCCTCTTTTTTTTTTTTTTAAACTCAGGAGGACAAAAAGGTAGAACGTAGTTTTCAGTAGCAGAAAAAATTCAAGGTGAAGGTCATGATAAAATATCTTTTAGGGGAGTAGTTTAGTAAATCAAAAGCCTGAGCTCTGAGGTATCTCCAAGAATGATTCTAGATGCTTAGCTTTTTTCTGTTAAAAATCAGAGCTCCAGGATTGCTGCATATAATAATTGAGGTTTCCCTGGGGCACTTGAAAGAGAAGGTTCACACAGGCCAATCCCCAGATTACAGAGAGGGAATTTGAGGACAGACCAAGTTACACACCCAGCGGGCTTTGCTTGTGTGACTGAGAAGTATAGAGCCTGATACTTCTGTAGCAGTTCGCAGTTTACAAGACACTTTCAAAAGCCTGTTGCCTATAATCCTCTGCTCAACCCAGTGATCCTCATTTTACAGGTGTGGGAACGAAGTCTCAGGAGGTTAGGCACATACCCAGGTCACGGGGCCAGCAGATGACTAGAGCTGTCACCGGAGTCTAAGCTCTGACGTCTTTTTAGTCCTCTGGTTTTATGCTTTTACACAAGTATATCTGCCTCTGGAGGAGACATGGCAGGGAGGTGGTAGCCTGGTCAGTCACGTACAGGGAGAGCTGGAAGGACCTGTGGCCAGCATTTTGTCCAGCAACTCCCAGTGGTCAAGATTTCTGCCATGTTGTCATGTTTCTCTCAATATCTTTTTTAGTCGATTTGCTTAATACTCTTAGGTACACATTTATCTAAGAAACCTTGATATCCATGAAGTGGGTTTGATATGGTGATTGTATTTATTGGAACTAAAAACAGAAAAGTTGTATACCTTTCAAGTTATCTATTGTGTGTCACTGGTGGAACGTACCACTTTTGGGGCAACCTTGGACTGGTCAAAATTTTTTCGTTTTTTTGTTTTGAGGACCCCAGGCTGGGCAGTTTCATGTCCTTACTTGGTCAGGACCTCACCCTGATGGTGGCCCTGGGGTTGTTACTGAGTGCAGCCCTGGCCCAGTTATAGTGATCTTTTCGGTCGTGCCAGTCTCCACTGGTAGAAAAGAGCAAAGCCAGAATCTAAGAGCAAGCTCACAAGTTTGGATTTTGATGATCTGCCCAGATCTGAGACTTTACAATGTATAGAAATCATACTCGGTCTAGAACAAAGACATCTATTGTACTTTCAGCTTCATCTGAGAGCTGTAAAAATTCTTGGTTTGTCTATCTGATAAAACCTAATGCTTTAAAGTGGCATAATTTAAGGAACCTATTTCCTTGGAATTCTGTCCAGCTCTTAGTGCAGTGGTAAGAGAAAGCCGACACAATGGTAGAATGTATTTTAGTTTGAATTAAGAATAGGTTGCCGGACTGTCAGAACTCCGAAAACTCACTGTAGGGGATTGCTGTCCTCATTTTGTGCCTGGTGGGAAGGGAGCCTGTACATTTGCATGTTTGCTGTTGTTAAACCAATGTGGAATTGCATGGGCTCATGAAAAAATATGTGCCTTGTCTTTTGTGTAAAAAGTCAATCATATGTCCAGAGTTTAAACACTTTTTCTGCTAGTAAAGATTGCCTTTTTATCGGAATTATTTTATTTTATTTTATTTTTGTTTTACTGTGGAAGTATGGGAGTTTATGGAAGAAATTGAGGCAGTCAAGTTTGAGCTGATGTTTAGCTTCTTGGGGGATTGAGGCTTGGTCAGTGGGCACTTTGGGGTTTGGGCCAACCTTCTCCAGGCTCTGCATGCTAATGGCTATATAATTGATCTGATCCATTCCAGCATTGTCTGATTTGTGCTAGTATTTCAGCTGCATACTTTTGGGGAGCTGTGATTGTTCCCCTTGCTCTTCCTCCTCCCTGGGCCATCTTAGCCTCTGACTGCCCTCCTTGGCTTTTTTTTTTTTTAAAGTGCATTTTTTATTGTGAAATTTTACATATATACATAACTGATAACTTTCAAAGTACGATCCAACAAGTAGTTAGCAAATTTCAAAGAATGCTGTGGGTTACAGTTCCACAATTTCAGTTATTTCCATTATTCTAAACTATAACATATATACAGAAAGGTTGTTAACTTTTAAAGTACAGCTCAACACGCAGTTATATAGGTAATTTCAAAAAGTATTATGGGTTACAATTCCGTAGTTTCAGTTCTTGGCTTTTGAGTAGCGCTTCTGAATCCATCACTGAAGAATGGGCTTTTTTTTGCAGGTTTGTCTTCCGGCGGCTTTTGTACCTGCTCATGGTGACAGGCCTGTTAACTGTAGGGAGATGAAAGCAGATGAAGCTTAAAACCTCCTGCTGTGGAAAGGCTCACAGCTCTTCTTAATAATGGAAAGACTGGCTCAAAAGTAGTGTGGCTGTCCTTTGAGATGGTGATAAAGAAAAAGCTTTTTCCCAGGGTTATCAAAATCATCTCAGAGGGAGAAATGAGTGATTCTGACTTTGCGGCTTTGGGGATCTACTGGCTCTAAGGAGACTCCCCTTTATCTCTGTGGCTGTGTAAGGGGCCAGTTTGAGAATAAAAGAAACCTTTGTCGTGTAAGTGCCTTTTTGCCCACTCGTGAAAAGGGGAGGGATGTGGAGATGGAAATAACCTGTCTGCTCCTCAAGCCTTGCTTTAGGATTTCTGTCTAGAACAGATGGGAGGAAATTGGCTAAACCTGACCGGATGCCCAATTTTTGAGCCACTGGGAAATTAGGATATTACCCATAATTGTCAACCATCTAATTTGCATATAGACTTTTGGGAGATTTTTTCCTTAATCATTCAGATCCTTAATTTGAGTATCTTATTCTTTGGGCTGGATCCAGCAACAGTTAACTTTTTGATTGCTAACATCTATGGCAGGATCAATACTGAGGGTGAATGCACACTCCTGCGTATCAGCTCTTTGCTTTTGTTTGACCAGGGCAGTGGCTAGCGCCAAAGAGTCCACTGAGTCACGCTGCCTCGATTTGACTCCTGGTTCTACTATTTACTGGAATTGAGAGCCTGAATAAGTTAACTGACTTCCCTACAAAATGGGAGTCATAGCGGCACTCGTTTCCCTTAAAGGAAGAATGAACTTTGGTTTGCACGTGTATGTGGCACAGCGTGTCCCGGAGCTTAGGACTGCTGGCTTTTGTAGGGCTCTGCCGGGCACTTGTCACATTCAGCCTTGTGTTTTAGCAGTGTGGGGGCTTGATTCATCCTGCTTTCTATTAATTTGTAAGGTCTGTTAGACATGAACTCCACTTTTCATATTTTCATCTCCTGGTGCTTTGTGCATGTTAGTTGTCCAAAAATGTGTGGACTTGACCTTCATGTTCTTTGAGCACTGGGCACTGTTAGTCAGAATTGTCGTCCTATTGCCTACATTGACCAAGGTAGTGGGAACCCCTTTCAGGTATGGTGGGATGTAGGCTTCATTTGCCTACAGACCATACAAACCAGAGGGGAGTGAATGCAGGAGAAGCAAACACCTTTGAGATGCACAAGCTCAGACAGGTTGCAGTGTTAAGGATGCAGAGAGTCTGCTGGTCCCCTGGCTTGCAGGGCCTGGTGGCATTTGTCTTCAGAGCCCTGAGGTTGGTGTCACTGAGATTGGAGTGTGGACCACTTGTCCTTTTCAGGCTGACTGAGCCCCTGGGGTGTGGCTTCAGTACCATGCACGAGTACCAGCCTGGACTATGCCACTGGGCAGCTCTGCTTCTTCCTGAAGTCTTCCCTGGGTTTTGAGCCAGGGATGTGGGCCTGGGCAGCGGCAGGTACACGCTCACCTGGGAACGTGGTGCTCCTAAAGCACGTGCCTCAGAAATTGGTGTCAGCCTCATCCTCAAAACATTATTGCAATTAAAAGCAAGATTTGGAGCTAGAGCCCCAATTGCTGTTTTCCTGAAAGTAGAACTGTGTCATGGACCCTGACTGTAAGTCTGTCTGTCTGACCCTTTCTGCAAAGTTCTCAGGTTGTGTCACTCTGGGAACTCTGGAGCTTTCGGGTCATCAGAAAACGAGGGAGTGAGAGGGATCCTGAAGACCACTTTCTACCTTCTCCTCTGTGACATGGAGACCAACAGCCAGGGACCTCCAGAGCAGCCACACACAGAGATGCCTCTTGCAGTAGAGAAACTCTGCAAGTCCTCAGCTTCTTGGGTGCCATGGGCCTTTGGTTTTAATCTTTTTGTTTTTCTCCTTAACTGCCATCCCCTGGAGTCATTAGGCCGCAGCTTCCAACCTTTTATAAGTGGACAACCCCCTGTAGTGTCAGAACTTTTATGCTACCACATTGTAACCATAGTAACAACTTCAGGCTCATTGCTCTGAGAAATTCACAGTGACCCCAAAGCTACCTTGTATTGAGTACTTTTAAATTCAGAACTTGCCACCATAGCCTCAGATGTTCGGGTGCCTTCTTTGGCTTAAGGGTGATGCCTTTGGCTAATGCTGGGACCCTTGCTTGTGAATGCAGCGCTGGAGAGAAGGCTCACATTGGGTGCCGGGTGGACTTGGTGATGGCTTGGTATCTGCTGGTGGTCCCACTTAGGACGTTTGCCTCTGGAGGTCCCCTGGGTGTCTCACCTGGATCCCCCAGGCTGCCTTTTCTAGGGGGCTGCAGATCTCTTCTGCAGACAGTAGTGTGGATTGTGCAGAGACCCCTCCAGCTTGATTTTAGAGAAATAAGAACATCTGGCACCTTGTTCTGCATCTCCTTTGTGGTAGGGTCTCAGCTGAGGGGTCAGGGCAGGAGAAGGGCTTCCTGCTTCCTGGTGTGA
The DNA here is from genome assembly GCA_004027775.1 of Bradypus variegatus. Classification (NCBI taxonomy): domain Eukaryota; kingdom Metazoa; phylum Chordata; class Mammalia; order Pilosa; family Bradypodidae; genus Bradypus; species Bradypus variegatus. Next base: position 2,409 of record PVKY010007066.1, on the reverse strand, counting down.
GCTTCCCTTAGCCTCAGGCCTCCCCGCCCAGAGCCTGCAGGGGACCAGGAGTGGACACAGGCCACCCCATCAGGGGCCCCCCTCCCCAGTCAGGGCCCGTCCCCGCCACACAAGTGTCTCCACTCTGGTTCTCCAAGGCGTCCCCTGGCTTCCTAATTCCCTCGTCACCCAGGAATCCTCCTCTTAAATTTGGTTTTACTTTTAAAATCAAAGTTATATATTTATATAGTTCGGAGCCAAATAATTATTTGAGGAGTGTTACAAAACACGGTAGCCCTGGCTTGCTTTCTCCCTTTGATTTTCCCCTCTCCGGAAGTATACCAGACATTTTAGCAGATTCTTTTCCATATTTATCTGCATATTTCTAAAGTGATTATATTGCGATTCCTTGCAGCTTCCCTCCTTTACCTAAAGTCTCCCACACCCCAGTTTTACATGTAGACTTGGCTCCATGGAAGGTGAGGCTTTAGCCCTTTTGCCCTAACCCGCAACCTCCGCTCCCACATCCTTCTCTTAAGTTGGCCAGACGAGTCTGTTGGGACAGTCGACTCCTCATAGTTGAGCCATGTCGTATGCTGTGATCACTTTTTCTTCCGTTTTGTATGACATGTTGTTTTCTCTTGGACTTGCTTTTGCCTTTGCTTTGTTTTCTATGTACTTACCAGTTGTCTTCCACTCCCACACCCCTCCATGCCCCAGACTTACAGTTGTGTACCTCTCCTTTGAAACACATTAGGTATTCTGCCAGTTTTATCTTTTTGAAGAAATCTCCTGTGCTTCTGGCCTGGCTGCTCTCTAGGCTTTCTGCACACCTGTCATCTTGGAATCTTCCTTCACTGTCATCTTGGGGAAGGCTTGTGCTTTCTCTTGGATCTCATGATTTTTTCTTTCTTGGCTTATTCCAAAATTAAATGGAGGACATTTCTACAGTAGCTCTCAGAGAAAAGGCACATGAGATGTAAACTTTTTGTGGCTGGTATGTCTGAAAATCTTCTTGTCCTACACGTTCACTTAATGGTTTAAGTATAGAATTCTAAGTGGCGCATAATTTTCCCTCATTTTCTTGAAGGCTGCCATGGTCTTTAGGCAGAAAGGGGTTGAGAATGAAGTGAATCCTGATTCTTGATTCTTTGTATGAAACCTCACTGTTTTTCTTTTCTGTGTTTTTTTCTTTATTTCTTATTTTAATTTCTGGAAGCTTGTAGGAAGTTCTCTTTATCTCTGTGCCTTGGTGTGGGTCTAAGTTGAACTGTTGGAGGTATTTTCTAGGCTCTTACAGACTAGAAACTCAGGTCCTTTGGGTTTGGGACATTTTTTTGGATTAATTCTTTAATAGCTTTCTCTTTTCCTCTGTTTGCTCTTTCTAGAATGGTTCTTATTTGATTGCTGGCCTTCTGGACTGATTCTCTAATTATCTTTTATGTCCTATTTTATATCTTTTGTGTTGCTGTAGTTTTTGGAATATATCCTCAACTTGACCTTTCAACCTTTCTTTGGATTTTTAATTTCTATTTTCATTTTTAATTTCCAGGGACTGTTTCTTCTTTTATTACTCTTTTTCAATAGCATAATATTCTTGTTTCATAGATGCAATATATTCTTTTATCTCTCTTTGGAGATACTAGCTTTTTAAAAAAAGATGTTTCCCTGAATGGTCTTTTTTCTCTGAGTTTTTTTTCCCTCCCCCCTGTTTGTTTGTGTCTGGCATATGCAGAAAGCAGAGCCTATGGTAAAACCTTCGTGCTTCTGTTTTATTAGGGAGGGCAAGCTTTGGGAGGCAAGAATGAAGGGAAATGGAGGGGAGTCTAGGAAGAAGGGAGAGGTGATATGAAGCCAAGTTTTGCAGCTGGTCATCAAGTGGAACTGAGTGTGGCTGATTTCTTGTTGTTGCTGGTGGGTCACCAGGGTGATAGTAAGTGGTGCAACTTCCATTTCTACTCCATGATTCCTGAATCTGTGAATCCTGGTGTGCCAGTTTGAATGTATTGTGTCCCCCAAATGCCATTATCTTTGAGGTAATCTTGTGTGGGCAGACGTTAACAGTTTTGATTAGATTTCTTTGAGTGTTTCTTTGGAGATGTGCCCCACCCAATTGTGGGTGATAACTCTGATGGGATATTCCCATGGAGGCATGGCCCCACCCATTGAGGGTGGGCCTTGATCAGTAGAACCATATAAATGAGCTGACGGGCAGAGGGAACTCAGTGCAGCTGTGAGTGACATTTTGAAGAGGAGCCACAGCCAAGAGGGACACTTTGAAGAACACAATGGAACTGAGAGAGGAGCTTCAGCTTACAGAGACAGTTTGAAGACAGCTGTTGAAAGCAGACTCTTGCTCCAGAGAAGCTAAGAGAGGACAAATACCCCAAGTGCAACTAAGAGTGACATTTTTGAGGAACTGCAGCCTAG
>PVKY010007065.1:0-15305 GCA_004027775.1 Bradypus variegatus | reverse complement strand
CCTCCACCTTTCCTCCACCTGCTGAGATGGTCTGGAAATCTCATCTCTGCTCGGTGTCCCTTCTCCAGTTTTCAATCCCCGTGACCTTGTACCTTTGCCTTCTTTTAACGGGGTGTCAGACAGATTTGGAGAAAGATGCGTGTTTTCACTTGGCTATGGGAACCCTGCTGACTTTTGCGTATCTGGCTGATCAGTTTCTGTTGACTTTTGAGTATCTGGCTGATTAGTTTCAGCCGGGCCTCTGTCTTTGAGGAGTTTCCCACTGTAGGTGTGAAGAAGGTGACTGAGTGCAGACTCGTAGCCATCGGTGTGTGGCTCCTTTACCTTGGAAAGGTGGTTGGGGGGTTGTGCAGCCACAGGAGAGTGGGCTCGGTGTCACATGGGCACATGGGCCTGGGGCGGCACCCCTACACTGCTGCTTACTGGATGTGCTTACAACCTGCCTGAGCTTCAGCTATTGCTTGTTCCCAATCCCTGGTAATCACTTCTCCACATGACGCCTATAGGAGCGTCTGGGTGGCCAGACTGGCTCCATCTGTCTTCCAACATCCCTGGGCCCACTGGAGCTCAGGCCAAGGCTGGGGCCTGTGCACTGACTGTCAAGACAGAGCAGTCAGGCCAGGAATTAGCAGTCAAATCTCAAGCTGGGGTAGGCCAAGAAATCCATGGCATCAAGTTTTGTGAATGTGTTCAGTCTGCAAAAGAACAACAAACTGAAATGCACACTCATGTTGCGAAAATGACAGTGAGCTGAGAACTTCTGGGAGTGACTGCCCTGTGAGGTCTGTGCTGGGCCTTGGGGTCTCCAAGTGGCATGTGCTAAATCTGCCGATGTCGAGGAGTCGCATCCAGTTGGAGATGGGGGGCAAGGTCAGGGTCAGTTGGTTCCTCATGCTGGTGGATAGAGAAGGGTTTGGGGTAATTCAGATTCTTCCTGGCTGTGAGACAACATTTTCTTTCTCCTTCCCCCTTCCCTCTCCAGTGCTGGCCACCATCAACTTACAGTCACAACAGGAGCTACAGTTACTGACCAGTTTTCTCCTGCATGCCCAGGTGAGTCTAGCCCTGCTCAACATGAGGGCAGCAGTTCCTACCACATGAAACTGAGCCTCTTTGTCAGGAAGGCTGCAGTTCTTTGTAATGCCCTCAGCCATGCTCGGGGCCCCAAAAAAACTGGAGGGAGGGACTTCTGGGTCCTGCAGCCTCTCAGCTCGCAGCTGCCCTGTGGTACTCAGCTCCCTTCCCATCCCCTGTGCCCGTGTCCTGGACCCCTGGCAAGGGAAGCTGCTCAGAAGTGCTCTGAGGGGTTGCTGTGCAGGCTGAACTTGCATCTCTGAAACTCCCGGGACAACGCACTCACAAAGGCCTCTGAGTAGACTTGTGGACTCAGCTAACCCAGGTGACTCTGTTCCGTCCCCAGGGGCTGCAGGGAGCAGCACCTCCAGCCCTGCACGTCTGACTTTGACTTGTAAGGCTACTCAGGTGTAAGAAAGATGACTCCTCAGCGAGACAGGAGAGGCTGTGTGGTCTGGATGCATAGCAGCATCTTCCAGACGGACGGGGACTCACAGCTGAATCTGTTGGGGTTGGTTTCCCACGTCCATGTGTCTCTCCTGCAGAGAGGAATGTGGTCTGGGCCAAGGCATCTGCGGCCCCCAGAGCCCGTCAGGGGCTGTCTTCCTCCTGTCTTCCTGGCGGGGGTGGGGTGGGGGTGGTGAACGTCCACACCAGCCCCGCCAGCCCCAGAGTGGCCCTGCTGGAACGTCTGCACCGTTTTTAGAGCAGAGTTCATGCTGCAAGATACATCCATGTGGCATGTCTGTGGCAGTGCACAGCAGGGGAAGGGGAGGGAACAGGAAGGGCCGCAGGAGCTGTCAGAGAAGGCTTCAAGGAGGAGGCGGGGGCGGGGAGGGGTGCCCAGGCCAGACTGGCTTCTCTTAGGCAGGTCTTGGACTAGTAACTCCCGCCCCCCTCCCCGTGCAGTCCTTCCCCTCTAACATTTGCCGGGTGCTTACTCCGTGCTGGAACCCAACAAGGTCCTGTTACACTGCAGCGGCGAAGGCGATGGGGTTTCTGCCCTCAGGGGTTTATAACCTACTTGGGTAGAGGAATGTGAAGTAAACAAGTGCATGAATAGCTAAGCAGAATTGTGCACAGGGCTGTCACAGAGACCCCGGGGTGCGGTGAGCCCCCACCCACCCACTCTGCCTCTCCCCTGGGGGTCCGTGGGCCAATTGCTTAATGTCTCTGCTCCTCTCTACTCAGCAAGGGTGTGTGGTGTGTGTGGGGGGTGACAGTCCCTGTGCATGGGTCTCTGTGAGGACTTAATGAGGTCGTGTTTGGGAAGCACTGAAGACAGTAGCTGAGATGGGAGAGTGCTTCGTGTCATCTCCTTCGCTTGTATCTTGGAGAAGCAGAAGCAGCCCCTCCTGTGCCACTCCACGTCCTGCCGCCTGTTGACAGAGCAGCGCTGCTACAGTGCCTTTCCTGTCCTCAGCACAAGGCTTTCTGGGGCACACCAGACAGTTTTCTGGGAGGGAGTCTTGGACGCCTGCTTATTTATTCAAGGGCTCCCTGGAAGGGACGACGCTCTAGGCACCTACCCTGCTCAGCTTTGGAATAGCCAGAACGCCCCCCTCATCTGTGACGACGTGATGCGATGTGGATATTAGTATATTTGAGCAGGCCCTGTGTGCCAGGCCCTGTGTGCCAGGTGCCTTATATGCCTGATCTCATTTAATCCTCCCTGTAGGCACATGGGCTATGCCAAATTATCACTACTTCACAGTTAGAGTGGCTGAAGCAGCTGCGCTCGCCCAGTAAGTGGAGGCCGAGGGAGGACGGCACGTCTGGCTGATCCCGACTTCCACTATTAACTGTGGAGCGCAGTGACCTGGGCCCTGGGGGGTACCCCTACCCTTGGCCCTGGCACTCTCCAGCCCCGGAATCTGCTCCTGGCACTGGAGACTACAGAGAGTGGGGCTGAGACTCTAAGTCCCCTTTTTAGTGACTTACAAGGGGTACAGCCTGTCCCCTTCATGGGGTGTAAACAGCTTGTGCAGAAAACCAAACCATCTGTTTTCTTAAAAAATTACTGTAACTTCTCCAGCATTTATGGAGGTGAGGCTGGTACCACCAACTAAGTAGACTGTAAGTTTGCCCTGTCATGCTGGATCTGTTCACTCAGACTTGGTTGTGTGGCCCTCTAAGTATAAGGCCCTCAGTAACAGAAGGTGCTTGCTAAATCATCACTGAGTCAGCGAGTCAGGGTATTTGTCACATTCCTGAAGTTCTGGAGGATTCATTGGTCCTTGCACCTCTCCATCAGGAGCTTCTTGGAGACAAGGAAGAGTCAGATGTGGTCTTGGCGATGATTTTGGCCGCCTTGGTACAGTCAGGTCCCAAAGTAGGTCAGTATTTGGAAATTCTTTAAGATACATCGAATGCCCTGGCCATGGCATGAAGCTGGGCATCCTGGCTGCAGAGCCTGTGCTCTGAATGGCTGTGCTGTAAGGTACTGTCTTCTGGCCTGGTTTTGCACAACTGAATTCACCTAAGCTGGACCTGTGAGAGGGACATGCCGTGTTTGCAGCCCTCTGGCTTTCCCGGCTAAGGGGAGGTGGCAGCTGAGGGACCTGTGTCCATGGTGTGCCCCTCAGACACTGAGTCACCCTGCATCTGACATCTCCTTCCCCGGAGAGGGTACGTAAAGCTTGGAGAAGGCTCCTGGAGCAGCAGATGGAGCCTAAGGAAGATGCAGTTCGAACAGGCACCAGTGTTTCGGTGCTGGCATCATAGGCAACATTAAACCATATTAAGCCTCCAGGGTCTACATGTCAACATGGGAGGCTTCCTCCACCTTACTCCACAGGTGTGGGAGCCATACCTGTGGGCAGGGGTTATGGAGGTCTCTGGCCCTCACCTGTGTTCTGCCTTCATTGGCCTCGAAGGCAAGGGGTCTGCAACCAGGGAAGAGTTGGGAGGATGGGTCCTGGAATTCACCCCCTCCTCTGCCACCTGCCCCAGGAAGGGCTCTGATCCTTCTCTGTTGTCAGCCTGCCCATCTAAACCCTGGTTTTCTTATGCCCAGGGCGTTCAGCCCAAGATGGTGATGGAGTACTGGACAGGATGGTTTGACTCATGGGGGGACCCGCACCACATCCTGGATTCTTCTGGTGAGTGCCTTAGCTTCCTATATCCAGAGTGCAGGTTGAGCCAAGGAACAAGACTGTTTCAAATAAGCTGCAAATTGGTGGAAGTTAGGTGCAGGGTACAAGGCTTCTGGGGTTATCTGTGTGTAATAAACAGCTCTCACTATCCCAAAGCCTTTTCTATCGACACCCGAAGTGAATGTAGGGGTTTTAATGTTGCTTTCTTCCTCTGATTAGAAAACTAATTCATGCCTACTGCAAACTTTCACAAAATGCAGAAAAAGTATAAAGAGAAAAATTCAAGAGCCCAGAGGGAACATCTCTCACACTTCATCTATATCTACAGGGAGCTAGAGATGGTTTGTACACAAATGGGATCTCTCTCTGTGAAACTTGCTGTGTCAGCTAATGCTGTATTATGGACAGTGGTCAATATACCATTAAATGTAATGTACTGTTAAATAAAGATACACGTCGTTTAAAAGAATGCAAAAAACTCCATTGAACTGACGACTCACCTCTTTTTTAGTCTAATTGATGAACACTTGGGTAATTTGCCATGTTTTTTTTTTGTTTTGGTAGCTTAACTTAAGTGACATTTCAGTGACAGTCCGTGAACATCCATTTTTGCATAGCTGTCATATTATTTCCCTATAAGTTCCTAGAAATATACTTGCTTGATCAGTGCAATTTTGATATAGATTTATTAGACTGTCCTCTAGAAAGAGTGTAGCAGTTTTCACTCACCCATATTGAAGGAAAGTACCGACATCCCAGATTCATCAATACTGAGTATTAAAATTATTTTTAGTATTTGCCAATCTGAGAGATGATTGTTTAGTTGGCATTTCTTTGATTATCAGTGAGGTTTTAAGATATGCTTGCTTTTTATCCATCCATATTTCCTCTTCTGATACTATCTTTTCATGAGATTAGCTCATTTTCTGATAAAAGTAGGCTTGGGAAGGCGGTCAGGTATATTTCTGGTTGTAAATCCTGTCCTTTTGTATTGTACTGGGTGAGAGAGGTGCTGGGTGGGAGGGAAAGGGCAGCCTGCTGCAGGTTCCCCATGGAGCTGTGACTGAAGGGGTGCTAGCCCCTTCCCCGCCTCCTCCCCTCCTCGCCCCTCCTCCCCTGCCATTGGGTTTCAGTGAAAACCGAAGGACAGAGCGATGAGTTTGAGGAGGGACTGAGCAGGCTGCGTTCCAAAGGGCCTTCTGGCTTGTCTCAAACTCCTTCCTCTCCCCTCCCATAGAGGTTTTAAAAACAGTGTCGGCCATCATCGACGCTGGCTTCTCCATCAACCTGTACATGTTCCATGGAGGCACCAACTTCGGCTTCACTAACGGGGCCCTGCATTACGATGAGTATAAGTCCGACATCACCAGCTATGGCAAGTACTCCCCCAGCCCGCCCCTCCCTGGCCCACCCGGACATTCGGAGAGTCTTTTATTCATCTGTCTCGGTAGCTCCTAGGGCAGGCAGAGGTTCAGTTGGGATGGTGACCCAGAACTCCTGAGCAGTAGGAGCCAGACAAGGTGTCCTCAATTCCTCCCCCTGCTGGAGGTCCCCAGGAAGTGGGCTGGGGCCCAGCTGGAAGGTGCAGGGCAGCCTTTCCCTGACTCAGGCCCTTGCAGTGGTGTGACCCCTGCCCCTTTTAGAGTGGGAGTCCTCAGAAGGTAGGAAGGATGCCCCATTTTATCCCCCCACAGCTGGAAACACAGGCAGAGGCGTTCTCTCCTTGTTGACGCCATGGCTCAGGCCACACGTGTTTCCTCTTCAAGACTGCTGGGATGAAGCCCCAGCTGCCCTACCCCAGTTGGTCCCTTCTCTTTCTGCTGTTGGGGACATGAATGACGGGTCCCTGGGCATCTTGCAGACTACGACGCTGTGCTGTCGGAGGCTGGGGATTACACAGCCAAGTACTTCAAGCTCCGAGACTTCTTCAGCTCCTTGTCAGGTACCTAGCAAACAGCAGACTCCAGCACCAACGGAGGCCCTTGGTTTTACGGTGGGACTTCTAAGGAGACGCGTCCTCATTCCCTCACCTCAACCCCAGTTCATCTGTGTGCAGATCACACAGAGATTCTAGACAAGGACAAAAATGCTTCAAAGACAAAGCACATCCATCGCGGTTCATGTCCCGCCATCTTCTCCTTTGTATTTTACAGGTGTTGAGACGCTGGGGGTTATGAAAAGTCTCCCCTCACCCCCTGCTCCCATGCATAGCCTTCCCAGGGTTCTAGACATGTCCTGAGAATGAACCTGCCCTCTTGCTCTGGGATAAAGCAGCACATTGAGCCCGTGGATAGAAGTCGGGACAGGGAGGCTGGAGGAGGCAGTGACTCTTTTGGGTTCTTCAGTCCCTTTGTGTTGCAGGTGCTCCCCTGCCCCCCCCACCTGGCCTTCTTCTCAAGACCGCATATGAGCCAGTGATGCCAACTTTCTACGTATCCCTGTGGGATGCCCTCAAGTACGTAGGAGAGGTGAGGACTGAAGGGCATGGGGCTTGGGGGCGGTCACTGGGCAGGGAGCAGGACACCCCCCAGCCAGGGCTTTGCTCCGTGGGAGGGAGGCCAACTCGGGGTAGCTTTGAGGTCCGTTTTCCAGCTTGAGCACTCAGGGAAGAACAGCCGAGTGCCACAGCAGGCATGCCCTTCCTTCAGCCTCGGTGGCTGGAGCCCCCTCATCCAGGGCAGATGAGGAGGGTGAGGGGGCAGGGGAACACACAGCCCTGGGCTTGCGCCTTTAGCTGGAGGTGGGTGTGGCTACTCGGGGCTGCTGGGCTGCAGAAGTGACAGGGCTTACAAAAGCTAAAACTGCCAGATGTCAGGAACTCATTCTGCTGTTATTTGTGATTGCATGTGCCACTTTAGCACCCACTTATCCCTGTGAGCTGGAGATCTGTAGGCTCAATGTAAGGAGAAGTCAAAATCAGAGTTTTGGAGCTTGGACAGTCAATTGACTGGATTGGCTTTGCATATGAAGTCCTTGGGTTTATGTCATGTGAAAAGAGGTCAAAATGAAGAAAAGCCTTAGCATCCCCACACCTGCCATGAGTCCCCCACCTCCCCACGCCCCGCCTGTGGTGTGCTGGGCCCCAGGTGAGGACCTTCTGCGAGCTCACACTTGCCAGAGGCTCACATACCTTTGCTGCCTTTCTCCTCTGCCTGGCCCCTGCCCCTCTCCCACGCCTCTTCGCTGTCCAGCCCATCATGGCTGAAAATCCAGTCAACATGGAGAACCTGCCGGTGAACGAGGGGAACGGACAGGCCTTTGGGTACACGTTGTATGAGACCACCATCACCTCCTCTGGTGTCCTCAGTGGTCGGGTGCGCGACCGGGGACAGGTAGGAGTGCCTTTGCCTGATTCCTCCAGATGTCCCCTTCACTCTCCCCTCAGAATCTGATCGGGGTGAGCCCATGCATCCCGCTGTTACCACTGTGTAAACATGGGCCCCTCGTGGTCAGCTGGGCGGGGCTTTCCAGCTGTCATACGGCTCGCAAAGCCCCCTCAAGAGACTCTTTCTCTTCCTAGGCAGAGCAGAGACCCTTCTCTCCCTTCCCTTCCTACTGACTCATGGGAGCTTTCTCCCTGTTCTTTTTGGCAGGTATTTGTGAACACTGTTTCCATAGGATTCCTGGACTACAAAAATGAGAAGATTGTTGTTCCCTTGATCCAGGTGTGTTCTCCTAGAAAGCTGGGTGATGGCCAGCACCAGCGTATTCTCAGCCAGTTTGTGGGAGTCAAACTGGAAGAGAGGAGGCTCCTTAACTGCGAAACTGCAGGTTGCGGACAGGTGGACTGTTGCTCTCTGATGGCTGGGACACTTCCTCTCTCATTTGGAGAGCTCAGGGAGGAACCAGGGCTCCAGAAGCAAAGCCCTGAGTGGCGCTTGTGATCGTACAGTGAGGTAATAAGGTGGTCCTCATGCCACTGTGTTCCTGGCAGGGTTACACCATGCTGAGGATCTTGGTGGAGAATCGTGGGCGAGTCAACTACGGAGAAAATATCGATGCCCAGCGCAAAGGTGGGTCATAGCACACATGCCAAGAGAAGCCTGCCAGAGTTCAGCAAGTGGGGCTGTCCCTTCTCCGTATCAGCAGATCAGCAGGCCAGGGAGGCAGGGAGGCCCATGGAGTGAGGAGGGTTCTTACGGCCCATGGAGTGACGGGTCAGGGAGGCTGTGAATTGAGAAGGGTTGTGGTGGCCCGTGGAGTGAGGAGTCAGGGAGAACTGGTGGGAGGAGGGTCGTGGAGGCCTGTGGGTTGAGGATTCAGGGAAGCTCACAGAGAGAGGAGGCTTTTGGAAGCCCACGGAGAGAGGATTCAGGGAGGCCCGTGGAGAGAGGAGGGTCGTGGAGGCCCATGGAGAGAGGATGGATGACAGAGGTGGTGTCACAGGGGAGTTACGTGGAGTCACAGGCAGCTGTTAGAATGAGGAGTGGTCTTGGGGGCCTGTTTGGAGAAGTGTGAGATGTCATAGAGACTTATTTGCATGGCCAGAAAACTGATCATGTCCTCCCAGCTCCTTCTAAGGTAATTGCCACTTTTGTTCATGAAACTAGTACATCTCTTCTTCTGTAAAAGTTCTAGCACAGCCGAAAAAGGTTCTTGAGAGCCTTCTGTCCCGTGAGGGAAGCAGTACCACCCTGCCATGGGGGCTTCTGGGTCCTGGGGATCTGGATGCTTCCGTTGGAGCCTCCTGGTTACTCCAGCACTATCAGGCCCACCTTCCCGTTCTCTAATAGTTCCCCAGTGTTTCCCTGGGGCCTCATGTCTTCCCGCAGAGAGCTCCCTCTCCAGGCCGAGCTCCACTTGCTTTGCTGTCCTGTTGGGTGGAAGGACGGCCAGCAAGTCTCTCATTCCAAGACTTGGCTTCCCAGGTCCCTGGTCAGGGCGTGCCTTGGCCCCTCCCTGGGGAATTCCTGTCCTCTGCATCCTGATGCCATGTTTTATGGTCACAGACATTCTGTCCAGAAATGTATCCACCACACGCACCTGTACCTACAATTAGAGAGAGTCTTCAGGCCCCACGAAGCCTATCAAATTCCCAACCTGTCCACATTCCTGCTGGCGTCACCTCACTTGTGTGAACAAGACAGTCGTCTCTGTGAGGACATCCCCGGGAGCCGCTCTGGGCCTGCAGAGCCAACCCCTTCCCAGAGGCCCTAGTTAGTCGCTGCTCAAGTATGCTCAGTTCTTCAGACTTGGACACCCAAGTACTGCTGTCTGCTCACAATTTACACACTTTTAGGAAATATCTTTAACCTTGGTCATACCCACAACCCCTGTGACCTCTGATCACCCACCCTTTTGGCTGTGTTCTCTTCTGACCTGGAGTTGTCAGTCCCCCAAAGGGAGCTTCCATCTCCTTCCCTCTTGCCACCCTGACCTCCTCCCTGACGCCATCTCAGCCCTGTTCCTGCCTCTGCTGCTTCCCTCTCGCACGTCATCAGGGGTCTGGGCCTGGCAGAACTGGTGTGGCTCATTCCTGCCCCCTTGGGGTTGCTAGAGGAGGTGTGCTGCCAAGTGAATGGCTCTGTAAGCAGCGTATACTCCAGAAGTCTCACTTGAACTTCCCAGAAACGTCTCGTGTACAGCCCTGGCCATAGCCGGGTCATCCTCCCCACCACCTGTGGCCTTGCTCATTCTCTGTGTCTTCCTTCTGGCAGGTCTCATCGGAAACCTCTATCTGAATGGTTCTGCCCTGAAAAAATTCAAAATCTATAGCCTGGATATGAAAGAGAAGTTTTTTCAGAGGTGGGCGCCTGCCCTGTGCCAGAGTGGGTGGGCTTGCAGATGTATCATGAAGAATCAGGAAGGTCCCTGCACCCTCTGCTCCTATGGGTGTGTAATCAGACCTGGGGAGCCAGCGTGCCTGGCCCAGTTCAGGGGCAGTGGCAGGCCCCTGGAAGCCAGTTGTCTCAGATGGGGGATGCTTCCGTCACACCACCTGCTGCATTCTGAGGACCTCGGATGGCAGGAGCATGCCTCTGGCATTAGGTGCTGGCCTGGGACTAGACCCCACATTTCACTTTTAGGTTCAACCTCAACAACTGGGGTTCTGTCCCTGATGAACCTGCATTCCCGGCTTTCTTCTTGGGTGTCTTGATGGCCGGCCCCTCTCCTTTGGACACATTCCTGAAGCTGGAGGTGAGTCAGCTGCCCTTCCCTGCCCTCCTGACTTCCCCACAGGGGATCTGAGCCCCCGTCTCTACATGAGTCCTCTGCTAGGGCTCCTGGGTCGGGGAGCTGCTTCTCAGGGTCCAGGCTCCTCCCCACAGTCTGAACTCGGGGCCCCCAGGAGTGGGGAACGACCCACATGTAAATCCTCCACCTGTCAGAAGCACTGGTCCCTCGGGATCTTGGCAGCTTATGTCTAACCAAGTCTCTGTCTTCCGGCATGACTTTATTTTTGGTGGCTCTCATGGTGGACTGATACCCCTTCCTCTGCCTGAAGGGCTGGGAGAAGGGGGTTGTGTTCATCAATGGCCAGAACCTTGGACGCTACTGGAACATTGGGCCCCAGAAAACCCTCTACCTCCCAGGTGTCTGGTTGAAGAAAGGAATCAACCAGGTAGGAACAGGCCCAGCCACCTGTGCTCTGCCCCCATGACCTCTTCTGGTGCTTTCCTTTAGACTTGGGGGTACCCTATCAGGGACCCTGGATGCTTCTGCACTGCAGCCTCTCCCCTCTGCATCCAGGACAGGAGAGGCAGCTTCTCTCCCTGGGCTAAGTGAGACAAGGGGATGCATTTCCAAACGTGGGGCTGTTCCTTTGGGACTGGCATTCAGGGAAATCCCTCGGATAGGAAGTTCAGCCCGCTTGGTGTAGCCCCTGCTCACCTCTGCCCTCTCTGGCATCAGGTGCTCGTCTGGGCCCAGGCTCCTTCTGGGGAGCTGTTAGGACTGGCTGGGGCCAGGGAGAGGGCAGGGGAGAGAGTCCAAGCCTCTCCTCGCTCTCCCTCAGGGCAGCCGAATGCCCTCTCCCGACTCCTTCTAGTTGGGGGCCCACACCCTTCGCTTCCAGCTGCGCAGTGTCCAGGCTCCCCCGGCCATCCCCCGAGGCCCCTCACCCGACTTCAGGGCACACGCTGGCTGCCATCACACCTGCCCTCTCCCTCCCCAGGTCATCGTTTTTGAGGAGAACATGGCAGGCCCTGTGATACAGTCCATGGAGATCCCCAACCTGGGCCGGCAGCAGTACATTGACTGAGCAGCCCTGCGCCATCTCTGGGCCACCCAGCCCCTCCGGGTCGGGAGCGAGGAGGGTGAAGCCCACCCTCCTCCTGGTGGACCCCAGGGTCTGGCAGGTGCTCCCTTATTGGCTCTAGTGGGAGGAGAATTTCCTTACGTAGCAACCTCAGGGAACCTTGTGGCTCCATGTCCACCCACACCCTCCTTTCAGGACCCCAGACCCAGGAGAACTAATGAAAGAGGGTGAGGTGGGGAGGACACTCCCAGGGCTGATGGCTCCTTTCCTGCCTTCCTCATTGGGGATGAATAGCTGGGGCCCTCAGGAGCGGGGCCTGCCGGCAGTCAGGCCTGACCCCCATGTGGGGAGCCAGTCTTCAGTCTGCTGGAGACGCCTGTGCTGCTTTCACCAAACCATCACAATCAGGCTTTGCCCGGCCCTCAGGGCCCCTTTCATTTCTGAAGTAGTGCGTTTAGGACCATTTGTAGGGGGTAGAAAAGGGAAGGGCATCACACCCATGTCAGCTTTGTTCTGTCTTCCCAAATCCAACCCATTATCTGGGATTCCGAGGATGCTGTACTCGAGAGGCACACACTATTTTCTCTGTTTTGCCCCATCTTACGGGACGACAAACCAAAGCCTAGAGAAGCAGAAACATCCAGCCACAAATATGCCTGAATTAGAAACTATTTCCAGTTTCGTCCAGTGAGGATAAATGAGACATAAATTCCATGGAGGAGAGGGGAAGAAGGCCCGGCCCTAGTAACGGTGGGCAGGCCCCCCTGGAAATGTCAGCGTGGTTGCAGAGGCCGCAGGCCGAGCCCTCCTGCCTGCCCCCCTCTGCCTCCTGTAATCAAGCAGCTAGGGAGAAGGGGTGGCCTCCCTTCACAGCTGTCTCCATGGTCCAAATTTGAGGTGCTTGCACTGGAGAGCAAGTTCTGTGATTTGGTTCAGGTTTGCTATTCTGAATAGCAATAAAGCAGTGGAGCTTAATGCAGCCCTCTTGGTGAAATGCCTTTGATCTCATCCAGGTGCCCGCCATCAGCCAAGGTAAAGGCCGTTTGGGGTCAGCCACGTGACCCAACTGGTGCCTGTTTCCAGAAACTGACTGGAACCCAGGAGTGGGTGGTCCCTGCCCCTGGCTTCTTGTCACCCCCTTCTAGCCTGGATCCCCTTTGAAACATCCGTGTGGGCTGGAAGCAGCCCTGAAGAAGGGGAGGCCAAATACAGATTCATTCTGGGTCCTTGGACTGGGGGTAGGGCATCAGCTGGGCAGCCAGGAACTCTGCGTGTGAGTTAGCCCAGTGGCAGAATTGTTCTTCACAACTACATCAGATTCCATTGCCAAAAGCAGCTTATCGTCAGTGGTACCCAAAGTCAAGTAAGAGACTGAGCCCAGGACCATGCTACCAGGAGTTCAGTAGAAGACGGGTTGGGGGCTTGTGGGCCCTGAGGGTCACAGACTCTGACAGCTCACAGTCTGCCATCTGCTGTGGAAGGGAGTCTGCACTGGTGTGTGGGCTGAACTGGATCAAAGACAGAGCCACAGGGAGGGCCGGCCCAAGCGTCCGTCTTAGGGCAGAGAAGTGGAGCTTATTGTCAGCTCAAGGGAAGGTCTTGGACCACGGTGGAGGGGAGCAGGAGGACAGACTCCCCAGTTTTGCCCACACTCACCAGCTCTTCTGCACTGGCCTGGGGTGGAAGGTCGAGAGCTACAGATGAGATGAGACCAGGGCAACCTGGGCATGGCTGGGGTGGGAGCAGCGTAAGCACACCTGGCTTCGCAGAAGCTTGTGTGTCTAAGAGGCTGTATGTAAGGTGGATTCTGGTGGACAGCGTGACGGGGAGCTGGTCCTTACCAGAATTTTGCAAGGGATCCTTTTGTAACATGGAGAATCCCCTTGAAATTTTCCTCTGTGCAAATTGGAGCAAGGATGTGTTGCTGCTTTCTTAAAGTGAGGTCCTCCTGTATAACCTTCTTTTTCTGATCTGCCAGAAAGTCCTACAGGTTCTGGTTCTCCCATCAAAGCACCTCTTGGCAGAATTTATTCTCTGGAGTTTGCTAAAGGGTTTCCTGTCTGCGGCTCCCCCTTTGATGGCCTTTTCTCAGTCCCTGGTGAGTCATGCCCATGCCCCAGCCTCTTAACTATTGGGGTTCTCCAGGCCCTCCCTCTGCCTGCCCCTGGCTCAGTCCTGGCCTGGACATGGGTACTCCCAAATGCCTGCTGCCAGCCACCTACTTGCCTCCCTCCGCATGTGTCCAGTGGGAACCCAAACTGAACCCCGATACCCGCATGCGACCCCCCTGCCATCTGCCCTTGTCAGCAAGTGGGAACTCGGTCTCCTTGCCACTCAGGCCATCCTGTCCTCTCTCGCTTTCATATCCCATGTCCACTTCACTGGGGGTTACTGCTGGCTCCTCTGCTCACAGACGTCCAGCGTCCACCTCTGTGTGCCCCTGCCTGCTGTGCGCTGTCAGTGCAGTCAGCAGAGGGACCGTTTCTATGGCCAGCCAGAGGACCTGTGGCCTCTGCTCCACACTCACTGACAGCTTCCCATTTCACTGAGGGCAGAATCCCCCGCTGGCTCCCAGGGCAACATGTTCTGTGCCCCCAGCACTCCGCCTCACCTCCCCCCACCCTTGCCCACTCCTTATCTTTTCACTGATCTTTAAACATGCTGAGCCTTTGCACTCAGGGAGTGTCCTCTTCCCAAAATGCTCTAGCCCAGAGGCTCGTGCTTCTCCTTATTTTTGGGGTGGGGGCTGAGGGGTGTCTTTCTGAGCAGCCCCTCGCCCACCCCTGCCTCCCTCACTTTGCTTCTTTCTTTCCCTTAGAACAGAGCACAGCTGAAATGCTGTAGATTGTTTCAGTGGGTCTCCTCATTGAAATGTAAACTCGAAGGCCAGTGCGGTGCTCTCCACAGCTAGTAATTGTTGCATGGTTAAATTTATAAATGAGAATAAAACAAGGCAGGGCAGGGGAAGATTAGGACTGTTAAAAACCATATTTGACTTTTAATTTTGAAAACAAATTAAATACAGTTAAATTAAAACAGACCAGATGGTGTAGCAGCACGGAGCTCCGTCCTCCAACCCAGGCCAGGCTCTTGGGAGCCCCTAGGCCCTGGCGTCACTTGTGCGGGGGAGGGAGCAGGGGACAGAGAACACAGACCGTCTTCTGGACCCAGCTGTTCTGCTTTAGAACAGACTCCTTCCCAAAGAGGAAGGCTGCGGTCCACCGGGGTTATAATTATAAATAAATACACATGCAGCTAAAAGAGGATATTAGGGGAAAACAAGTGAACTAGCATCTTCAAAAAAAAAAAAAAAGCTTCCTTTTTTTAAAAAACAGAATGTCCCATGATGTTCATTACTGATTTCCTGGAAGTGAGCCCTGGGTTTTGGCTAAGAAGGTTGCTGCCCGGGGTCGTGCTCGTTCCCGGGAGCCTGGGGGTGAGGCTGGGGGGAGCCCTGGGTGTGACTCCGTTTGTTCGGGGGTCCCCGTGTCCGCCTCCCCGCTTCTCTCCTGGGCCACCAGCCTCGAGGCCGAGGAGCACCTCTCCAAAGCAGCCCTGAAGGAGTCAGAGGTTGGGGCAGGGATGCTGCCAGGTGGCTCTGGCTTCTCAGGGCTCCAGTTCCATCTGACGATTTCACGAGGATTGCGGGAAGCTGAGCACATTTCCAAGTCCCAGCCCCAGTCACCGGCGCAGGGTCTGGGGGGCCCTCAGGCCGGCCTGGGAGTTTGGAGTGGGGGCTGTGAGCAGTTAAAAACCAGACAGCTCTTCAGAAGGGGCGGGCCTCTTCCTCGTCCTTCACGGGGCAGGAAAATTGTGCTTCCGACTTTAGGAACCGGAGCTTGCTGTCCAGCAGACGGCGACCCGCCGGAGCAGGGCCTGTTGCAGACGGGTGACCTAAAGCCCCTGCAGGCTGACGGGGTTGCCAGCACAGGGGCAGC
>PVKY010007064.1:0-15308 GCA_004027775.1 Bradypus variegatus | reverse complement strand
CCCTCTCTCTAAGATACAACGGCGTTTCCAGGGTCCCATTACAGCTACAGATTTGTGGGTTCAAGAATAAAACACATTCCCATTTAAATAACTGTAGAAACAGAGCAGGTATTGTAAATTAATCATTATCTTCTTCGAAAAGACTAGTTCTGGAGGTCTCTGAACTTTACTGCTGCTTACAACCGGGTATGAAAAGAATGTGTAATTCTGCAATAAGAACACAGTAGCCCAAACCCACCCGTGCCCCAATCCAGCCAAATGAAGGAAGGAAATACAGCACCCCAAAGCCTGCAGTACCAATGTTTCTTCAGAGTCTCAGAAAACTGCAGAAAATATCATTTGGCATCAAACCCCGAGACATGGCTTCAAGCTACGGCTGCCGGCGTTCGCTGGCAGGGCCACCCTGCCCAGGCACACACGGCACCTGAGCCTCCTCTCTGTGCCAACAGAGCAGCTCCGTGTGGGGAGGTGTGAGGGGCTCGTCCCTGTGCCGCCCAGAAACTCAGAGAAATCCCTTAGCTTTCTCATAAATCAAGGAATCACACAGGCAAAATGTGAACTAATAATAGAAGTGACTGGAAAAATCAAATCAGTTACCAGAGTTTTTGATGAAGGAGGCTAGTTGTATAATTTACTCTCGATTCCATGACCATTTCTGATGACATGTTAAAAGCCGTTGTTGCCAAACATACAGGTGTTGTTAAGAAAGCTAATGTTCTTCTCGGAAAAGTCAAGACAGAAAGTTCTACAGAACTTGTTCTCGGTGGGGTACAGCCAAATTCAGTCTTTATAACATTCTGCTAAGGACACCTGAGGCCTTAGAAGTAAACCGGCATGCTCCATCCACCATTTATTAAGTGCTTTTTTAAAACACTTCTTTTTAAAGCATAATATGTTTAAAGTAACCTTACATTTGGGAGAGAAAAACGATGAAAACTGGCCTGGATCCATGTGCCACTCTCTGAAGGAAATTTAGCCAAGCAAACAAGAAATGTAAACTCCCAATGCATCTAGCCAGAACCGCCAAAACTGAGTGGTGGCAAGATTAAAAGGAAACTGGAATTGCTAAGAAAAAAATAAAGTAACAGGGTTTCTCAGGTCTGGGGCAAATTTCAGCATTAAAAAGGCAGGAAAAAAATAAATGAAAATACAGCAATTGATTGCTAGACACCAAAAATAGTAGGTGGCAACAGGCAAATAAGTGATGTTTCCACTGAAACCAACCTCTGGAGACACTGAGAGAGGCCAAGCCCCTCTGGACCTCGCTGGGTGAGAACCCCAGTGAACCCCAGTTTAGCCGAGGGTATCCGGGAGAGTGGTCAGCAGTGACCTCGGGGGCCTGGGCCCGTCCTCAGGAGCCCCTCACCAGGGCTCAGCATCTGCCTGGAAACCACCACCAGCAGGCACACCCAGGCCAGAGGTTCCGGCTGCTTCCATCGTGGGTGCTCACACCATTCCCCCGCCCAGACATAGGAGAGAGCGACAGCGACAGGGCCAGGCCGGCGCACACCTCACCTGGAAGGGCCTCCCAGTATGGGGCAGGTCGGCAGAGGCGATGTCCAGCACCGAGCCGCAGCCACCAAAGCGCTCATTCTGGCAGCCATAGACGACCAGCGGGATGTCTGGGAAGAGTTAAGGAGCTGCGTGGAGGGACAGGGACTAGGGCAGGGCAGGGTCGGCCTCCTGGAAAGGGCACCCTGGGCCGCGGCCTCTCAAACGTCCCACAGTGCAGCCACACACAAGAAAAAGGTCGCAAGCCTGAGACGGCAACATCCAACACATGCAAAGAGGATGAAAACCGAGTGTGTGGTTGCCAAATGCTCAGGTTCCTCCTAAATCACTCTTTCCAAATCGTCAGAGGACTAGAATCTGAAAGAGGCAGAAATCTCATCCAGACACTTTCCCCTTTCTGTTACTCCCTGATTTTCCCCTAAACAAAGTACAACCTGTGCCCCCAAATTTAAAAACTAGAGCTGAGCTGCCGTGGGTGGGAGGGGAGGGCTGGGGATCCGCCATGTCCGCTCGCTTCCCCGGCCTCCCAGCTCATTAAAGACCCCCGATCTGGCCTGTGCTGTACGTGAGGACGTGAGGCCCCAGCAGGGCCAAGACCTGCTCTGACAACTGCCGCGTGCCCACTGCCCTCCGAGGCCCAGCTGTGGGGATGCAGAGAAGACTGTTCACCCACAAAACACCATTCACTGAAACAGCCCAGAAACTGCCCAACGTGTGGGCTGCCCGCTCCCAGCAAGGGGAACACCTCACACTATGGCCTGTGCAGAGGCCAAGCCATGGGGGCATCTACTTTTAAGGCACTGCCTCCCAGAAAGGTGCCCTCACCAACTGGGGGAACCCAGCCCTGGTGGTCTGCTCATCTCCATAAATTCCTAACTCTGTATCACTCCCTCGACAGCTGTGTGACAGGCCAGCTCAGGGGGAAATGGACCACTGTGCCTCGGTCTCCCCATCTGTGAAATGGGGATTACTGAGGGTACCTGTCTCCCCGCCTAGCTGTGAGATTCAGAGCATCGACCCATGTGCAGTGCTTAAAACAGGGCCATGCATGGAGTGAAAACGCAACAGACTGGCCACTGGGTTTTAACATAACTCACCCTGACAAACTAGTCAGTCCCGCTTCAACACGTGGGCCCCTCTGGGCCAGCAGGAGCTGAGAAGAGGTGCAGAGAGGCAGGGCCTTAGTCCACAGCCAGGCTGGGACACAGACGGCGGTTATGGCTTCAGTCCTGTCCAACTAGCACACAGGACTTGAATCCAAAGGTCATGGGTTAAGTCTCCCTCAGGATAAAGGACAGCGAGAACTGACCTGTGCACTCCACAACCAGGCACGGGGCCCCAGCTCAGGCGGTGAGGATGCCGTTCACACAGGCGTGGGTGCTGGCTCTGGCTCTCCCGGCGAGAAGCTGGGATGATTTCATTTCTCTGGGTCTTAGACTGCGAGGCCTTCAATTGGGAGCTTTGACCAGATCACCTTACAGGAGCCACACTAACTTTAAAAGTAGGTGAACATATGGCTCCAGGTTGACCAAAGCTCCCATTTTATAAATTAGAGACTGTACATTTTACTCTCAAAAACCCGTATATTTTTACAGTGGCTAAGCTACTTAGCAAAATAAGAACATGGAAAAATATACAAGTATGATACTGAGAGTGTTCAAATCTTCAAATACATTTTTAAGAAAGATCTTTAGAGAGTAACTTGTTCTACTCGGTAGCTGTGCTGTTACTCTGCAAGGCACAACCCAAAGGGCTGCAGCTCAATTCTCCGTCTCCTCACGGGATGATATCAGGGATGATTTAAGTGTGTTTTTACTTCTTATTTACTTTTGACTTAAATGTTCACACACTAGATGTGTTCATGGCAAAAACAATCAAACAAAAACAGGCTGATAGAGAAGGAAAAATTTCCAATCACCTGCCATCCCTTATCCAAAAGCAACACTTAGGTACACGTTCTTCAGAACTTCTCCTAAGCACCTGCTCTGTAACTTACTTTGATTTCATTTATGATTTATCCTCACACAGCAGTTTAAGTTCAGTTCTAAGCTTTTCTTTCTCTAGCTTATTGGTTGAAGGTTACATGTACATTGATCTAGAAAGAAACAGGAATTTGACTATGTTTTGCGTGGGGCACACACTTGGAGCCTGGGGTGGGCACGTGTCCACCGCCCCGGGTGGGGTCTCGGGCTGCAGCCCCCGGAGGATACTCATGAGCCGCAGGGCAGCCGCACACATGATGCAGGGCTCCACGGTGACGTACAGCACCGTGCGTGCAAACACCTCCGCAGGGCTCCGGCCCCGGCGGCGACACCAGCCCAGGGCCTGGTCAATGGCCACCATCTCCGCGTGCCGGGTCGCCTGGGGAGAGAGAAGGACGGCTTTACAGATAAACCGCCAAAGGAGAACCCCGAGTCTGCTGTTGCTGCCAACATCTCCATGAAGGAAGGTGCCGGGCACTCCTGGCAGCTGACAGGGGACTCATTCCCCAGCCTGGGCACCCACGAGACCAACGCACGGCACTGCACACACCGAGACGCACGCAGGCTACTCAGGTGCCTCGGGGGAGACTCCTTCAGTTAAAATGCCATGAAGAAGAGACGTCTGAGAAAAAAAAAGCGGATCGTTTCTGAATATTTTAGGGGAAGAATGAAATTTTCTTAAGCCTGAACTCTGGCTTCAAATGTGTTTTCGAGGCTCTCACCGGCCTTGCTCCAGGAAAGGCTATACTCCGTTTACCAGTGCCATCGTTTCCCATCTTTGGGATGAGCTTTTCTGTCCAGGTGGACTGTGGAGAGAAGTGCGGACTTGGTTTGGCTCTCGGATCTCCCGCGGGAGGCAGGGTAGCAGGGAGGACTCACCCAGCACTGGGAACCAGCCACACCGGAATCCGATTCTGGCCGTGTACGACTGGTCGTGTGGCCCTGGCGAGCTCCCCAGGGGCTCTAAGCTTGGGGTCCCATGTGTACACCTCACACAGCAAGCTGAACTCCATGCGCCAGGGCCACACACTCCTGCGACTGGCCCCAGCCAGGTGACCTCCCCTAACCAAATTCCTAGATGTGAATCAGAGACACTACGGGCAGTCATCACTCTAACAGTCATGCTGGTGGCATGGACATGCTGCTAGGCGCCAGGCAGCACGGTGCCAAATTAAATTCCACGTGGAAAAAATTCTGCTCTCAACAAGCCCAAAGCAGTGGCAGCCAAAAGGAGCTCATCCCCTGTGATGCAGGCAGGGGGGCAAGTACAGTCCCAAAGGCCAGGTGGGGGTGCACAGGGAACCCCTGAATTATACACTCAGGGCTGGAGGAGATCTGGGAGGGGCTCACAACCTGGCTGCACACCAGAACCGACGGGAAAGCTTAAACAAAATGTTTCCCCAACTCGGGAGTTTTCGAGAAGTCTGACTGAGAATTAATGAATCAAATCTCCCCAGAGTTCTCAATAAACAATTTTTGAACTGAATCATCTCCATCAACTCCCTCTTTTTATAACTGAAGAAAGAGAAGCTAAGTTAGGATGTATTAAAGATTTACAGCTGGAAGAGATGGTGGCAGTGATGGTTTCAGAGCCAGAAGCAGAACAGAGATCTCATCTGGGGTCGTCTTTCCGTCCTGTCCTTGTGGAGGAATCTCCTGTGACAGAGGCCAAAGGAAATCCAGGTTGCGCTAAGGTACAGAGGAACCCTGGTCGCAGGCGCTAAGCTGCGGGTGGCTAACATATTCAAAGTTCTCGTGTTAAAGACACGCTACCTCAGCACAAAAGTCAGCTGGGACACATGGCAATTATTCAAAAGACAGAACTCCTGAATCCTCTCAGAACTGCACCCCCAAACAACCATCTGTATATCAGCGAAGTGCAGTATTGCATCTATTACTTACCTCACAGATATTCTGATATCCTCAAAACATCCCCAGGCAACCGCAGTGCAACCGCACGTGCACCCACAGAGAAGCCAGCGGGGAGACTTTGCTCAGCTGTCTGGGAGAGAAGTAACTTCCTTTACACAACCCTTTAGACCTCCAAAGTTATGTACTGAGGGTGGTTTTCTAATTTACTAGGAGGAGCACATTGCTTAAAGGAACTAAGAGAATGCTCTACAATTAAAATGATGTGTTTTGTCAAGTGGAATTTCCAAATGTTAGCCTGGCTTGAAGTTGGAATAGACTTGTCTTTCCACACAGACCCTCGGAAGAAATCACCCCCTTGGGGAGAAAGAAGATACCCTGAAGTTTCACTCAAGGGTTAAAGTAAAGCTCTGAAACAGGAAGTCCTCCCTTAAGATGATTATTTCTTCAGTACATTTTCTGAATTTTCCAAATTTTCAAAACTTAGCAAGTATCGCTTTTACATTCAGAAAACAGGTATTCAAAACCAAAGATGCTACAGAGGCTGAGCCCCCACTGCCCACGCCAGGGCTCAGCAGCCCCATACCACCACCCGCTGGGGTGCAGCGCCCGACCCCACATCACCACAGTGTGCCTGCAAGAATGCCACCCATGCAGCCAACGTACATTTTTCGTTTGGTTCACTTCATTTCTTCCCTTTCCTACAATTTCATTGTTGTAGACCATGAGGCAGCCAACAGGGACTTCGATATTTTCTAAGGCTTCTTTGGCCTGAAAGACAAAGAGGAAAATCCAAGCTGTAATGCTCAGCACTTGCAAAGGCTGCAGTGAAGAAACAGGCACAGCACAAAGAGCCGAACCGGGTGTGGGCACCGGTGCAGAGGATGCAGCTGGCCTGTCCCTGCTCAGCCGGGTCCTGGTTCCCAGCTCTGCTGAACCCCAGGAAGGGTTAGGGGAGTTCCCAGCAACGGCCCTGGGCCCCGGCCGTTCTGCTCCAAGGAAACAGGTGTGATCAAAGTCTGCTACTGACCACTGTTCTTTACCTGCCAGGCTGCATGAGCCCCTTCTCAGAGATAGTATATCCACCTGCAGGGAGGCAGAAGAAGCTTCCTGCATTTTTCTGTTTCTCTAAAAATTCCAGAAATTATCCTATAGCATCCCAAATAGCATAAAAGATGATGAGTAGATGTCCCATTACCCACAATTTCTGCTCTAAGTGAAACAATATAAATTTAGGAGCAGCCTATGTACAAACAGTATAACCACTTTGGAAAACATTTTGGAAGTTTCCTTAAAAATTAAACATACATATAGCTTATGACCAAATTCCATTCCATTGTATTTATTCAAAAAAAAAGAAAATATATGTCCGCAAAACCCTTGTAAAAGAATGTCAGAGAAAATACTTGCAAATCATATATTCCATAAGGGCTTAATACCCAGAATATATAAAGAATAATTATAACTCAACAACAAAAAGGCAAACAACCCAATTAAAAGAAGGCAAAAGACCTTAACAGACATTGTGGAAACACCGGGCACAGGGCATTCACCAACGGCCTTGAAGATCGCACACAGCAGCTTGCGTGACCTCTTGTCAGTTGAGGTTTGACCTACTCTCCTTGTAATATCAGGTGCTAACTGTAATGTATATCTGAAACCAGCTCCTCAGTGAGATTTCCTGAGATACTGTTATCTCTATAATCCTCTCCTCCTCCCTGTTGATTACAATCAACCCCTGCCTATGTTGCAACTCCCTCCCTGCCTTATGGTCTTGCACCCATTGGAATGCTGAGCCCTTATAAGCAGCTTATTCAGCCCCTGAAAGTGTGGACTATTTCCATGTTGTGCTCTGAAGTGGCCGCCATTCAGAGCAGCTCCTGAATCCATCCAGAGAAGCTCCTGAATTCTGGACAACATGACCGACTTCCATTTTTTCCCTTGTAAGTAAGCCCTGAATAAAAAGTTCACACCTCCGAACATGCCCAGAGTCTTCTTTGGCCTCTTGGCAGCAAAGGCCCACCTGGGCCGTGACAGACTTTTTCCAAAAAGAAAAAAAAATGGCCAATAAGCATATGAAAAAATGCTCTCCATCACTAGCCATCAGGGAAATGCAAATCAAAGCAACAATGAGATAACACTTTACACCCACTAGGATGGTTATACTTTTAAAAAAAATGCAAAATAACAAGTGTTGGAGAGGATGTGGAAAAACAGGAGCCTCATGCGTTGTTGCTGGGAATGTAAAATGGTGCAGCCACTGTGGAAGACAGTGTGGCAATTCTTCAACAAGTGAAACATAGAATTATCATGTGATCCAGCCAAGTCCACTTCTTGGTATATACCCAAAGAAACTGAAAATAAGGACTCAAACAGATACATTCACAATAGCCAAAAGGTAGAAGCAGCCCAAGTGTCCAGCAACAGAAAAAGGGATAAACAAAATGTGGTGTGTCTGTATGTTGGAATATTATTTGGCCCTCAGAATGAATGGGGCTCTGAAACATGCTACAACATGCGAGAACCTGGAAAACATTAGGCTGAGTGAAATAAGTCAGACACAAAAGGTCAACTATTGCATGACTCCACATAATGAAATACCTAGAAACAGCAGATTGTAGAGAAAGTAGATCAGAGGTCACCAGGGGTTTGGGGAGGGAGAAGGGGAAGTTGTTGCTTGATGGATGTAGGCATTAGAAAGAAAACAAGGCTGGGGGCGGAGAAGGCAGGGGAGGAGGGGCAGGGGAGGGAAGGGCTTCGTTCCTGCAGGCCACACCAGAAGCAGCTTGGGCATCCACCGGGGAGGGGACAAAGAAACGAGCGACAGTGTGTTCACACGTGGACTGCGCTCGACAGTGAGAACACACTGGTGACAGCCACTGCCCGCAGGTGATCTCACAGGCGTCAGGCGGCAGAAGACAAATGCAGAGCCGCACACACTGGGGGATCCCTCCATGGGAAGTCGGAGTTTGGGCAGAAGTTAACCACAATGGCAGAAGCTGGAAGAGCGGTCGCTGTGGGGTGGTGTCCTGTGATGGGGAAGGGCACAAGGCAATTTCCTGCCCCGGGGAAAATGTCCCCTATCTTCACAAGGCTGTAGGCTTCACAGATGTTTGCATTATTCAAAATTGAACGGTTCACTTAAGCTCTGAGCATTTCACTGTATGTAAAGTAGACCTCAATTAAAGAAATAAATGACGAAAATACGTTCAGGGCATTTCCAGGGCCATCCCCGTCTGCAGAGGCCCGGGAGCAGCAAGCCCGCCGGCACACCTGTAAAGGTGCCCTCAGCCGCGGGCAGGCCAGTCCCTCCGACCCTGGGGCCGGCAGACCCCGGCAGCTGCGGGGCCCAGGCCGGTGGGCGCCTCCGAGGAGAGGCAGCAGGCTTTGTCTGCTACAAGCTGGTCCTGCCTCTTGAAGGGAAAACCGGGGTGCAACCTGGGGGCTGGCCTCTCCCGTTTCCACCTCAGCAGCCCATGGGTGGCGGCCCCAGGCACCCTGGAAGCTGGATTCCCAGGAAGGGTAGGTCTGCATCCCCCATGGGGCAGCCAGGCAGCCAAGGCGAGGGCTGTGCCGCAAACGTGTGTGCTCAATCCCACACAAGCCTTTCTCCCAGCCACACTCCTTCACTTACATGACCAATAACTTCTATCCCAGTGCGAAGATGAGGGCCCAGCAACTTCAGCCGTGCTCAGCTGACACCTACTTTCCATGAGGCAGTACGGGTGAGGAGAGGCGCAGGGTGGAGCAGGCTGCCCTCCCCTCTCTGGGTGGTGGGACAGCAACCAGCACAGGGGCGATGGCAGAGGGGGGTGGGGAGGCTGCGCACCACAGCAGGGAGGGAGAGCCCCACCCCAGGCACCTGCAGGGGACATGCAGGTGTGGGGCCACGTCATGCCAGGCTCGGACTAGGGTGCGGGACACAGCAGTGGGCGAGACGGCTCAGTCTTTGCCACCCACGTGCTCACAGTCCTGCAAAAGAGACAGAACCTGCACAGCCAGTCGCCAGCAGGGCTCGCTTGGCTGCAGCTGTGAGGAAAGTTAGAGGACAAACGTGGACACAGGAGAGCCCGACCAGGGCCGAGCCGCAGCAGGTACCAGGCGGGGCGGACGCTTCCAAAGGCCCAGGCACCGTAGCAGTGAGCTGTGACCAGACGGCCGTCAGGGACGCTGCAAGTTAGGCCCCAACGTAGGGCAGGGGACGGCCGTCGATCTCAGATACCTCGCGCCTTGCCTCAAAGAACTTGCTGGAATGAGAACGAACTACTTGGATGAATTCTGCTTCACAGAGGTGAGACCACAGCGGTCGTGCTGACGGCGGCATCACGATGGCCCAGTCCAGGACGTGGCGTGTAACGAGGCTTTCGACAAAACACGCAGGCAAGCGGCCAGGAGGCTCCTGCGCAGTCAGGACGCGGGGACGGCGGCTTAGAGCGCTGGCGGTGCGGGTGCAGCCACGCCGCACAGGGACCTCCGGGGTTAGGACTTGCCGGCTGAGGAGCAGGACTAAGGATGGCCCCTGGCTCTCCGGCTTGAGGGGGCCACCAGCTTGGCAAGGCCACCGCACCCAGCTTATTTTTTTCTCCCCTGATGGAATCAGTTCTTTTATTTATTTATTTTTATTGTGAACTTTAACATATATACGTAACAGTGATAACTTTCAAAGTACGATTTCACAAGCTGTCAGAGAGCAAATGTCAAAGAATAACGGGTCAGTTTCACAACTTCAGCCACTGCCATTATTGTAACACATAACATACACACAGAAAGGTGTCAACTCTCAATGTACAGCTCAACAAGCAGTTATACAGGTAATTTCAAAAACTGTTATGGGTTACAGTTTCACAGTCTCAGTCCTTTCCCTATTATGCAATATAAGGTATCTACAGAAAGGTGAAGACCTTCATGGCACAATTCAATGAGCAGCTATAGAGCAAATCCCAAAGGATGCTACAGGCTACAGTTCCACAAGGTCATTTACCTCCTTCCAGCTATTCCAACACCCCAGCATCCAAAAAAAAAATATATATATATATATAATTACATACAGTTTCAGTATTCATAGACCTTTAAATCTTATCTTGTTTGTTGCTACCCCTTCCTCTCAATCGCTTTCTCCATCTTCAGGGTCTCTAGGCAGTGAGACCCCTAACTTGTTCATATTAAAGGGGGTGTTGACAGTATGGGGAAGGGGGCTGCATCTGATAGTTGATCTTAAAGAGGCTGTTGCCTATGGCTTTTAGGACTTGTCTGGTATAGGAACACTCTGGTGGATTTAAGTTTTGGAAAGACAGAACTCAGTGAATGAATCTTTTATAGAATCTCATGTAGGGTCCTAGGTATTTGGGGACTACTTTTGGTAAGGGAATGGCATACTGTGGCCATTTGGGATGTCTAGCTGGAGCTTGCATAAGATAAACCTCCAGGATAGCCTCTCGACTCTATTTGGGATATCTCAGCTACTGTGACTTCAACTTGTTACCTTTCTTTTTTTCCCTTTTTGGTCAAGTAGGCACTTTCAATCCCTTGCTACCAGGGCCAGGCTCACTCCTGGGATTCATGTCCCATGTCACCAGGGAGATTCATTCCCCTGGGAGTCATGTCCCTCGTGGGAGGGAGGTTAATGAATTTATTTGCTGAGTTGGGCTTGGAGAGAGAAAAGCCACATCTGAGCAACAAAAGAGGTTCCCTGAAGGTGCCTCTTAGGCATAATTACAGGAGAGCTCAGTCTCCCATTTACAACCCTAAATTTCACAAGAGCAAGCCTCAAGTTCAGGGCTTAATTTATTAAGTATGGGTTCCTAACTTCACTTAATCTATATTCTATCCCAAGATAAATGGTCAGTTTCTTACATTATCTTCACTTAGTTGTACAATCATCATCACTCTCAGCTTTAAACAATTATCATAACATAATACATCCTAGAGCTAGCAGCTCCGACTTACTCATCCCTAGGATTAGTGTAGAGGTGGTAAGATATTCCTATTGAACATGGTCTTCAATACATAATGGGTAGTTCTTCCATACCACTCTGTTGTTAACCCTCTGCACCAGTGTCACACCTTATATCAAGCTAACACTTATTTAGGTTCCTGCACACCCAGCTATTTAACCAACACTATCTAACTGTGGCTGTGGAGGCGTCTTGTAGATGGGATTAGTACCTACAAAGAGTTGACTTTAAGTAAGGACCTTATCCTCCATGATGGGAGCAGGGGGCTCAGCCCAATCAGTGGAACACCTTAAGAGCAAACTGGGGTTTCCTGGAGAAGAAATTCTGCCCAAAACCGCAGAATGAGAATCCCACCTGAGGTTCCAGCCCCACTTACCGTTTTTCAGACTTGTGGCACCCATGGTCACATGAGCCAATTCCTCTAATTAAGCAAACAACTCTACCTACCTGTCTGCAACCTACTGCACTGAATTACCAGGTGAAAAGGTGGGAAAAAAGGTGCTCATTATAAAAAAAGGAGCATATATAGTTGCATACATATGTAGAACTGCATATGTCCCTGCATCTGAACAGAGAGCTCTATGGAAAGATCCTCCCATATATGTAACAGTGCATATATGATGGCAGGGTTTTAGGTAATTTTTGCTTAATTTGTTAAATCTGTTCCACAGTTTGAGTTTCTTAGGACTATGAATTCTTTATATACTTAGAAAAAGAAAATATCAAAATATTTTCATTCTGGAAAAAATCCCCCAAAGGGAATTAGTGGGTCAAAGGAGAGATAGCATTTTAACACTTTTTATATGGACGTAGCCAAACTGCCCTCTAAAAAGCTGCCCCACTTCAGCCTCTCCTGATCAGCCAGCTCCCGTGCACCCTCTACCACACCAAGCATTGCTACTTTTTTCAGCCATTGCCTATTTAATGTGGGAAAATTATATCTTTATAATTTAAACTTCACTTATTACTAGCGACGTTACACATTTTCTCACTTAATTGCTGGCTATTTGGAT
Organism: Bradypus variegatus; assembly: GCA_004027775.1. NCBI lineage: Eukaryota > Metazoa > Chordata > Mammalia > Pilosa > Bradypodidae > Bradypus > Bradypus variegatus. The sequence goes on along the minus strand of PVKY010007064.1, from coordinate 2,978 downwards.
TTCTTTTAGAAATATCTTTTTCATATCTTTTGACCTTCTCATTATTAAGGTACACATCTCTTCTTATTACTTTACAAATGTTATTTATTCAGGCTATCAACAGTGTACCTTTTATATGTTGCAAATATCTTCCCTTTTTTCATTTGCTATGTTACTTTGTATCTTGTGTTTTATAACATGCAAAAGTTCCTCAAGTCTCTGCAATCAAAATCTGTCCATTTTTCTTTTCTAGAAATTTTTCTGCCTCTAGTGCTATACTTTAGAGTCTCTCTCCATGCCAAGAGTATATATACACTAACATTTATTTACTACTCATTCTTCTATGGTCTCATGTTTTAACTCTATCTCTTCTATTTGATTTTTATACTTTTACTACAGAAATAAATGGATAAATTTCTCTAAAATCACCCTAATTTTTCCATGTCAACTAGTTATTTTTGCATGTCCCCCTCTTGGTGCATTTGATTAAAATAATAGCTTCTGTGTTTTCAGCACAACACATTCAGTGTTTTTAAAGCATTCTCTCTTTAATCTCCATATCCCTATGAGATTGTGTAGTCCCACTTTAGAAGGAATGAGGACAAATGAGGCCAAAAGGTTAGAAGAATGTGTGAAGGTCACTGTGCTGGTCCTAGGCTTGAACACAGGCCTCCCTGACCTCTGAGCCCATATGTTTAATGTTAAATATCACATGCAGTTGTGAAATGTAACATTATGTTTATACTTAATATCTGTAATGATTTTAATAACTGCACATTATCTGACCCAGTAATATACCACAATTTGATCAACTGTTTCCCTTTTATCAGAAGTTTGAAATGCCCCTGGTTTTCACTGTCACATATAACACTGAAAAGACAATTAGTGCTTTTATCTTTCTAAATCATTTCCTTAAAATAAATGCCACAGAACCATACTGCTGGGTTGAATGACATGAACATTTGGTGGCTGTGAATGATATGATGCCAGTTTGCCTTTGAAAGATGTTGTACCTAATAAATGAGTTGGGTTGTATTTTGATTTTGCACAGCCCCACCAACTTTAGATGACATTTTAAAGAACTGGATTGTAAACTTTCTAAAGAACTGTTTTCTTTCTTTTATAATGCATGCAAGTTTTATGTTAGAACCATAGACCAGGACAGAGATTTTCTAGTGCAAACCCTTTATTTTAAACATGAAGAAAGGCACCCAGGAAGGAAGCGGCATGGCCGTGTCTGCTGCCTGGTCTCATCAGAGCTAAGACCAGGGCCAGGCCCTCTTACTCCCCTCGGTTCAGACTCCTCGTCTACTCCGCCCTCCCTGTGCAGCCCAGTCCTGGCTGCTCCGTGCATGCACTGCCTCCCCAGCCCAGCCAGCGCAGGACGCTTGCTTCACTTGCCAACTCCTCGGCGTATAAATTAATCAGACGGCCTTCCTGCCCCCAGGTTGGCACTAGCTGGGCTGCTTCCCAGAAGCACAAATCAAATTTTAAACTCCTTCAACAATCCTCTGAACTAATTAAAGATTTGAAGTTTCTTTGGGGAGGAGGGGTGCATAATTAAACGAAGCACAAGATTTATGACATGCGCTTTTTCCCCTTGTTTAGATCTGGAAGAAACACATATCAGCCAAAGCCAGAACAGCAGTTGAGAAGCAGAGGCCCACATGAACCTGTACAGAAGGTGAACTAAGTCATCACACTCCCCAGGTGGGCAGGAGCCAATTAAGAGACACACCTGTCCAGGCCAGAGGACCCTTAGACACATTATATGGAGTTCAACTATCTCATTACACAAGTCGGAAGCTAAAGCCCAGGAGGATGTATGACCTGCTCAAGGTCACACAAAAGGCAGTCAAAGGCAATGCTCTACTGAAGGACTTAAATGTATGGTCCAGAATCCTAGACAGAGGCTAGCAGAGAGGACTGTGGGTGAAATGCTACAGGATATTAGGGCAAAAGATGTTTGAAGGGAAATAAAGACCTGGAATAGAAAAAGATGCAGAGACAACATAGCCTGACCCAAGAGTGATGTGGAGAAGTCCTTGATGGGTCAACCGAGTTGGTTTTGAAGCCACTGTGAGGCTCTAGGGGTGGCACCACTACACGTTCATCTTTGTGAGCTCCATACTTAAGCTTAAGTGTGGAGCTCACACTTTGAGGCAAGTCCCTGAAGAACTGAAAATAACTGAGGAGATCACAAATCTGATGTCGCAGTGCTCAAGCCTCATCTTCCTCCAGACCTCTGGCCCACAGAGGATATAATGCAGCTCACCTCCTGCCCTGCTACTGTTTATCATCCTCACTCAAGAGGCTGCCTAGCACAGGAGGCTATAAAAATGATTTGGGGCAGAGAGAGTGAGATTGTGAGATCACATGAAAACTCCAGGTCTCCACCTTGACAACTTTAGTTACACAAAAGAAGCTCAAGACAAACAAATGCATAAAGTTGATCAGAAATTCCTTCATAAAAATGCATATGTGTTATCAGCACTGGAATATGTATCTGAATGTGATTAAAAGGGGAAATGTTACATTGTCTGTAACGTAACAGAATAAAAGATTTTTTAAAAACCGTGGAACTACTCTACACAGTGACCTCTAAGTTAAACCATGGGCTTTAATTAACAGTACAATTATGAAAATGTGCTGTCATCAATTATAACAAATGTTCCACACCAATTCAAGGTGTTGGTGGTGGGGTGGTGCATGGCAATCCTGTATTTTATGCATGATTGTTCTGTAAATCCACAACTTCTCCAATAAAGAAAAAAATGCATATGTGAACATTAACTTCTTTTTAATACAATTTTATTGAGATATAATCACATAACATACAGTCATTCCAAGCATACAATCAGTTGTTCACTGTATTGTTATATAGTTGTTCACAATCAATCTTTGAACATTTTCATTACTCCAAAAAATAAAATAAAAATTAAAATAGAAAAGAACATTCAAAATATCCCATTCCCTTCCTCCCTCCATTGTACATTTAC
>PVKY010007063.1:0-15305 GCA_004027775.1 Bradypus variegatus | reverse complement strand
GGTTAGCTGGCACTTTGGAAACCAACTGCTGGGCACAGGCGGCCCCCACAGCCTGACCCCTGGCCTTGGGCATCCGTGGGCTTACTCTAAGTCAAACACGGTTTGGAATCCCGTTATTCCTTCGTAAGATTAGCAGAAAAGTCAAAGTATTTTTCCTAACCCCTAGTGCTCGCCGTTAATGTGTTTTTCAGCATCAGGAGGGCACGCTCTTGGGGGGGACACCCACCTGTTCCCACCACCTGCCTTTGCTTTCCGAGCAGTTCCGAGCTTGCAGGTCAGACTGAGGTGGGGCACCCGCCCAGCAGCCTCTCTGCTGGGTGCAGCTCTGAGGGTTACTTTGTTCGGTGGGGGGTTGTTACCGGAAAGAGGTCCCAGGGCTCCAGGGGGTGGAGGGCCCGAGAGATGTCAGCGCAGGACCCCCCGCCGGAGCTGCTCTGGAATGGGGAGGAGAGCCCGGCTCGGCGGGCTGCTCTGAGAAAACCCATTATTCTGGTCCCTGTGGCTTGGCATCTGCCGCCGGATTATTACACTCTTTAGGGTCACCACGTGTACCCGGCTTGTGCCCAGGAGGTTGGATTTAAACAAAGCGACTGTGCTGGTCTGGTTCAGTTGCACGGGCCTCAGCAGCCCACGTGGCCGTCCCCCTGGGTTCAGCACGAATCGCTGCTCGTTTCTGTCTCCTTTGGCAAGCACCCCCTCTTCTGCTTCTCTTCAGGGCGTTGAGCTCCCCGTGGCCTCTCCTTACCCAGGCTGGGGTCCTGGATGCCTCCTCTAAGGGCTCCCAAGGGTCGGCCATCCCGGGGGTCAGCGAGAATGACCTCCTGGCCACGAGTGTGGGCCTCTCTGCTCCTGCCAACTCGGCCCCACCCCGACTGACAGCGTGACCACGAGGCCCCCTGCCACCCACCCGCACCACCCCAGTCCCTGCTCCTGCAGCCCGGGGAGTGGTCAGCAGGCTTTTTTTCTGACCCGGCTTCTAGTCTTCCATGGAGCCCTACAGAAGGGGTTCACTTTATCCTCCATGTCTGTGAAAGAAAACCCGCGGAGGTCGTGGGGCCTGGTAACTCTCATTTCACCTAAACTAACTTCTCTTACATCAGGGAAAAGAGGGGAAGATGAGAGGAGGGAAAACAAAAGGCAGCAACGTAGATTGAGGAGTGAGCACTTGACCAAATCTCTAAATATCATCCTCACCACACTCCTTGTTTTGCTGAATAAAGAAATCAGAGGTGCCTTCAGGCCTTTTTTAAATAAAGATTTTATTAGAAAGAAACATGGTTTTAGCATCAAGCAAACAATTCACAAAGACATTTTATAGAATAATGAGCGTAATAAACACGGGCGTTTTTTGAGGGCAGAATCCATACCAGGCCCTGCCTGTGGGTTTCCTACCCATCATGTTGCCCAGCTGGTAACCCCATAAGATTGGAACTCATCCCAAAGTGGGTTCAGAGAAGTTTAGCAACCTGTCCAAGGACACAGAGCTCATAAAAGGTGACAGCAGCATTTGGACAAAAGCCGTGGACACAGAGCTGCTCAGAAAGCAGGTTGTTGCTCACATGTCAACAGAGAATGGGACGGTCGCCCAGAGAACAAACTGGAACTTTCTTGGGCGCCAGCTAAAGCCTAGAGATGTCCCAGCTTCCAAACCAAAGAGGAGGCCTCAGGAGAACGCATACCTTCCCTTTTCTGGTTCCCATTTCTACCTGGGTTGGGCCTGTTATGGTCCGACACAGTGTTTGCCCAGCTTGCTTTGAATTGTAAGCTCGTGAAATAGAAATATCCGTGTGAAAATATGAACACACTTTTATTTACCAAAAGTCAATGAAACCTTTCACTGGTCTGAAGGGTTTCCATTTTTCTGCCTCTCAGCTACCTTAGATGGCCCATGCATTAACCTTCAGAAGGAGGCTGGATAAACAAGCTGGCACATCCCAGCATCTGCTCTCCTGGCTGTGTCCTCGGGCGAGGCAGCCGGGAACCACCCGGGCAGAGGGGCCTCCCATGCCCGCCCCACACCTGCCCCCCGTGGCGTTGGTCATTGTGAAGCTCTCACACCTAACAATTCATTTCACTCTCCCTCTGGAGCTGGCTTTGGCGAGGCACGGCTGCAGCTGTGAGGGGGCAAGAAAAGGAAAGAAAATGTATTCCATGCAGGACCTGTCAGCGCTATAGAAATGGTCAGTATTATTTTCAGGGATGTTGTGTTAATAGGGGAAGGCTGTTTCTTGGAAAATATTGCCTTCAAGTACTGTGAGTCTTTTTCAGGTTATATAAAAGGGCATTAGGCAAACGCTCAGAAATTCAGCAGCTTCCTTTCTTGGGAGCACAAACCGGGCGACTGGCTAAGGCACCCCGGCCGCAGCCACGCGGAATGAAACTTGGCCTTGGTGACCTTCCTAATCAGACCTCAGACGGGATAATATCAGCGATATGAAGAGTCATGGCTTCCTCTGAGATATATTGCTTCTTTGGAGAGGATTAGAGGTGGTTTGAATCTGTTTTTTAGGAATCTGGAAACCACCAGTGGAACATTTTTGATGTGGCGGTGACGCCGGGGAGCCGCGTGGGCAGTCCGGCCGCGAGCGGTGCCCGGGGGTGTTGAAAGCTGCCCGTTGTCGTTTTAACGGTTGGGAAGTGAGCGAGAAGGAGCATATGCTGAGGTGTGGGAGCAGATGTGGCTTCTTTTATTTGCTGGGGTTGGAGAGAGAAGCGGGCGGACACTGTGTCTCCTGAGAGTGGGCTGTATTTGTTGGGAAGGGAGAGCCAGAGGAAGAGTTCTGGAATCATGGAAGGAATTCTCAAACCCTGCTTGGTATTCTGTTGTTTTTGCTTTTTATTTTCTGCCTGACCTCTCTCTACCCAGAGCACAGATTCAGATAAAAATTGCGGCAAAAGGCAATAGAACAGCGGAAGTGGCTATGGTTGGCTTTAATTAAGGCAGGGATTGAAATATTAAAAATCTTTACTGAGTCTGTAACCTGGCCCAGATGAGCTGTGTCCTCTATCAGAGGAAAGGGCCCCAAATCCCCTAAATATTCCTACTTTAGTCCAGGCCTCCAGAAAGCCCCCCAGCCACACCTCACTGCTGTGAAAATTATGAGCCGTGTGACTGGAGCCAAGGGCCTGACGGAGTGAGTTGGAGAGAAACTGGAGAGCCTCCGTCTCCCTCACCTGCATCTACCTGCCCTCCTGGCTCCCCTCACCCAGAGTGTTCCTTGGCAGAGTGAAGCCCCGAGGCAGAGTCAGCCCCACTCCCTGACCCAGCTCCAAGGCCCCCACCCACCCCCTCCAGCCCGGCCTGGGCCCGGCCCCCCGCTGGTAGGCCGGAAGCCTGGTGGTCCTGCTGAGCTCTTGGAAGTAAAACCTAAAATTACCTGAGCACCGTGGAAGCCCTTTCACTGTGTATCAGATGCAAATCCGTGGCAGGAGCATCTCCCACACACTCAGAACTACTTTGGTGGGAAATTAAAATGCTCTAGCAGACGCTGGCGGCCGACCTGGCTCTCTCTAACCACATCTCCTCCAGGGAGAGAGGCCCTGCCTCCTTTTTATCAGCTCAGCCTCGTTCTTGAGGCCAGTGGATGGGCCCTGGGCAGGTGAGGGGAGGCACAGCCCCAGCCGGGGGACTGAGCGGAGTTGGGACTCCTGCCAGAGAGGCGGTGCACCCCTGGCAGCCACAACCGAAGGACAGCTGTGGTGTGGGGGCTTCGTTGACGGGGCCTGTGTAGGGTGGGGGCTTTAGTCGGTACAAATTATACAACCCACCCAGGCACTCTTACCAGGAACACAAATAAACATGGCTTCATAGCACACGGGTTGCCTAATCAGATCCAGCTTCATGTCTCAACTCCACTTTATTAGCTGTGTGATTTGAGCAACTTAAACAACCTCTCTGAGGCTCATCTGTGAACCTTACGAGAACTAGATGAGATGATGTTGTAGTGTCTTGCTTGGTACTTCATAGAGGTGGTCTGTAATAGAATCTTGTTATCGTTTTGCTATTTGGACCAGCAACTCTTTTCACCACAAAAAGAGTCACAGCTTCAGGGTCTTGGCAAATAACAGCATCCCATCCACGAAAACGGAGCAAAACCAAATCTGGGGGAAGCCCAGGAGCAGCCACATGAAGTGAGTTTTATTCATTCTTCGGTTCATTCAGCAAGGATGTATTGCACCAACTGTGTGCCCCTCGCTGGGTGGGCCCTGACCATCAGCAAGGTCCAGCCCAAGTCCTTGAGGAATTTACAGCCTGTAGGAGGAAGCAGACAAAACTATGAGAGGGGTGCTAAGAGCCCCTTCATGGCCCAGAGGAGAAAGCAACAGCCAGACTTGAAGAAAGGGGTGGTCAGGGAAGGCTTCCTGGAGGAGGTCACCTTAGCTGAATACTCCACAGGCAATGAGACAAAAAAAAAAAGAGAGATGGGGCAGTGCTAGAAAGGGAGGGAGCAAGAGCGTGAGAGGAGCGTGCTGGGGCTGGAAGCCAGACTCCCTGGAAGGGCTTAAACTTTACCTTGAAATCAGCAGAGAGCCCCTGAGAAACTTCTAGAGGGCGCAGCATGGCCATATTTGCATTACTGTAAGCTTGGGGGCCTTCTGGGTGGCTGCCTTGGGAAGTCACAGCCTGTGAAAGCCTGCCAGGGGCCCCTTCCACCAGGACCTGGGACTCCCTCCCGGGTGCTCCCCACAAGTGCAGGTCTGAGGGGAGCCCTTGCAAGGCTTAGATAAAGGTGGATGTGGCTGGACGAGCAGAGACAGGCACTGCCAACCACATTCCACGGTGGCCCTGCCACACCCGCTGTGTGCCTGGGTCTCTGCTCTCTGGCCTCTTGTCTGCTGCTTAACTGTCCCTGGACCAGATGTCACGGCCGTGGGGGGCTGGACACGGGCCCCCTTCAACCCAGGGAAGGGCATCCTCTCTGCTGTAGGCAGGAGCTCCCAGCCAGAGCCCCGCCCCTCGCTCCGGCCTCCCCAACTCCCCAACTCAGTGACTGCCCCTCTGCTCTCCCCCCGTGAGAAGATAAATTAAATGAGTCAAATTAAATGAATTAAATGTGTCTAAGCAAGTGAGACCCATGACTTCCCCACGGCAGGTGGGGCTCTGAGCTGGCACGTCACCCCTGGCCCCCTCCCGCGGCTCTAGGTGGCTGGTTCTGCCCTGAGCCAGGGATGCTATTTTGAAGGTGGCGTGTGGTCTCAGAGGGGCTTTGGGCCTTAAAGTGATTGGGGAAAGGAGAGAGAGGGAGAGAGAAGGATCAGGGCCGTGCGTCCACTTCTGCAGGCCCTGGCCATGCCTCGTCTCTAAATCCCGAGCATCCCCAGGATGGGAGCACTGACACTGTTTTAGAAACCCAGGCCCCAGTGTGTGGAACCAGAAGCGATTAGGGTCTGAACATAAAAGCTGACTTCGGGCTGCTAATGCAGATGGGAGGCCGCCATCCCCCGCTGGCGAGAAACCAATGCCTGGGATCAGGGCTCCCTTGGACAGTTCGATTATAAAGGGCTCAAAACTCATTTCTCCCTGGAGTCACACCAGGAAAAGGGATGGGGGCATTTCCGGGGACTTGCTGGAGCTGGCACCTGCCTGAAGTCCAGAATGCCCTACCGGAAGTTTCTGTTCACTCCTCAGACCTTTCCTGAGCCACTCCTGTGCACCAGGCCCTACCCCGGGGGTAAGACACAGTCTCCATGTCAAGGAACCCATCACCCGGCCACAGAGACAGACGTGAAAGAGAAAGGACAGTCGGTACCGCTTGGGACTCCGGAGTGGCCATGGGTGTGCTGGGAGGCCGGAGATGGGTCTGAGCCCGCCAGGCAGGAGCTGCCATCAGAGGCTTCTCCAGGGAGAAGGATACAACGGAACTGGCCTGGGTGAAGGGCAGTGGGCGCTATGGAGGGTCAAGTGCCAGGCTAGGAGTGGCAGGACGGGACGCGGAGGCCAGAGGGGCCAGATCGAGGGCACTTCAGGAACCGCTTCAGGACGTTTGGACTTGACTCCTAAGACTGGGGGATTGGAGGGTCGCAAGGGTGGGCAATAACTGGCTGCCACACAAAGAACAGGTTAGGGGAGATGCCACAGGTGACTGGGAGGCCAGCTGGAAGGCACATGTGAGGGGCAGGTGCAGAATTGTTAGGGCTGCCTGAAGAAATATTTAGGGGGGCCTCAACAAGGCTGTGAGGTGGGAGGTGGGGAACAGGGGCCAGTTAGAGCTGAGTGCTGGGTTCCTGGCCCGGCTAACAGGTTGGTGGGGCAGGAAGCAGCTCTGGGGCTGAGTGTCCAGCACAGACCTGGGGGGAGGAAGAGATTGGAGGTCCAGCTGAGGACATGCTGTGTTTGAGGCTGGACACCATGTGGCCATGTCCAGTAGGCATTGGATATGTGGGTTCTGGTATTTAAAGGTGACCAAGACTTGGTGATCAGGCAACAGTCTAGTCCAGAGGTGTGAGCAGGATGCCGTGCAGGTGTGGGAGAGGGGAGCATGAGAAGAACCATAAAGAACCCTGAAAAACGCCGACACGTGAAGAGAGGAGGCCGCACCCTAGAGACCAAGGTGTGACGGCCAGAACGCTGCCGTCCGTCCGACCAGCACCTTCACCCCATGTGGACACACCTGTGCAGAAAACCAGGTTGCCCGTGGGATGCTCTCCGGAGGTGCCCAGCTCCACAGCCGGGGGCTCCCGCTCCCACAGTGTGAACGGCCTTGGCGGGAGGGAGAGCTCTGAGCCCCCCATCCCTGGACAGCATTGGGCCCAGCCCCGCTGCTGTTTCCAACTGCTCACTTTCCACATGGAGCCCAGAGGGAGAAGGATCCTGTCCCAGGCACCCAGAGCCCAGGACTCGGGGCTCCCGGTGGGTGGCCATTGCTGGAGAGCTCGGGCTGGCAGCTGTCGGGGTGGAAGAAGGAAACTCAGTGCCCGTGTCTGGGGCAGGCTCGGCTCTGCTGTTCACGGGCCAACTCCTCCACCGCGATTTGTGCAGACTGAAGAGAACTTGAAAATGCCGAACCCCCCAGGAGAACAAGGGGGGGCATCAATGTGTTTTCAAGATGGAAAGAAGAGAAGGAGCTGCCAGAGCCAGCCCCCTCCCCTCTGAGCAGCCCAGTGGACGAGCTGCCCGATGCACCCTCGTGGGAAATGGGCCTTGCAGGGGGCGAGGGGGGCGGGTGGCCTCTTCTCTTCCCTTCTGAAGCTTTGCCAACCCAGTCACACCTGGCACCCAAAATGAGCCTGGAGCGACTTTGCCTGGTGGTTAAGGGCTGCCCACCTTCCCCAAGGCCCCGGCATGGGAGGCCACAGCACACCCCCAAGGCATGGGGGCCATGGCACACCCCCAAGGCTGGAGGCTCAGCCAGCCCAGAGCACCTGGGGGTCCGGGAGGAACCAGGCATGAGCACATGGGGGCAGATGGGGAGATGGGGGGTACACAGTGTGTGGCAACTGTGTCTCTGGGTACCCTTGGGTGTGAACGTGTGCTAGCACATGTATGTGGGGGGACGTTTGTGAGCATTGCTGTGCTGGAGAGTGTTTACAGGGTGTGAGCGCACGTGTGTGTGTCTGACACGTGTGAGAGCAAGCCCACGACAGAAGGCAGCTTCACGGCCCCCACCTCCTGGTGAGCACCCCAGAGGTTCTGGGAGTCGGCTGGGCACATTTTTTTAAAGCTTTGAAAGAGGGTGATTTTTAAAAAAAAAATTGTGGTAACACATGCAACATGAGATTTCCCATTTTTATGACTTATGTGTATACAATTTAGTTATGTCAATTACATTCCCAAAACTGTGCCACCATCACCACCGTCCATTACCAAAGCGTTTTCATTGCCCTGAACAGAAACGCTGAAGCCTTGAAGCAATAATTCTCCATTCCCTCTGCCCCCTGCCCCAGTAACCTGTAATTTACTTTCTGTGTCTATGAATTTGCATAGTCTAGCTAGTAATGCAATATTTGTCCTTTTGTGTCTGGCTCATTTCACTCACCATTATGTTTTCAGGTCCATCCAGGTCACACACATCAGGACTTCATTCCTTTTTACAGCTGCATAATATTCCATTGTGTGTATAGAGCACATTTTGTTTTTCCATTTATCTGTGGATGGACACTTGGGTTGTTTCCACCTTTGGCTATTGTGAAGAACACTGCAGACATTCATGTACAAGTGTCTGCTCGAGCCCCTGCTTTCAGTTCTTCTGGGCATATCCTAGGAGCGGGGTTGCTGGCTCCTATGGCAAGTCTATCCTTAGCTTTCCAAGGAACTGCCAAGTGGCCTTCCACCCACTGCACCGTTTTCCATTGCCACCAGTGATGTACACGGGTGCCTGTTTCTGCACCTCTTCTCCAACACTTGTTATTTGACGAGACGTTTTATACACATCTTTACTTAGGCCCCTCATCAGTCTGGGAAGGAGGCACTGCAGTTCTCCTTGTGCGAGGGAGGCTCAGGTCATTGAGGCTCAGACCCCTCACCCTCGAGGTCCTGTAGTTCTAGCCCCCAGAGGCATCGTGCTCCCTATGCCCAGGTGGGCACAGTCCCTCCTTTCACCCCCACACCCTGCTCCCAGCTAACTCCTGCACCTCTGCCAAGACTCAGCCTCCTCTTCCAGGCAGCCTTCCTGGACCCACGCAGCTGCGGTTTCTGCCCCGCTCTCTGCTGTCCTCTGTCACAGCACGGGAGCACTCTGGGTGGCCTGTGTTCTGGCCTCTCTCTCCACCAGTCTGATCTCCCGGAGGGCAGAGTCCTGTCCTACTCTAGTCACAAAGATGGATAAATGGTGGGTCTGGGAGGAGAGGGCGCACGGCAAACCCCCGCTCAGGAGTGGCCCACACCCCGCCTGGACCCCGGTTGCCTGCTCCCAGACCCTCAGACACCCCAGCCTCACAGCAGGGCGTGTTCTCTCACCCTGACCTCAGGCCGCGGACGGGGTCAGGCTCACATGAGGCAGCCTCGGCCACAGCTTGTCCGGGATGTGCTCCCAGGTCTCCCCTGCCCTCTGTGTCTGGCAGTTCCCGGGTGCCAGTGGCCCCACTCTGTGAGGCTCGGGGGAACCCCAGGAGCCCTGCGCCTGTCTACACGGCATAAGCAGGGGCACCTGGCTGTGGGGAACAGAATGTTTCCTGCCCTTATAGGGGGAATGGGCTCCATGTTCTCCCTCCTGTAATTGCTACCATCTGTTTACTTCCATCATGTTTGTTGGTGTTTCCTTGTTTTAAAACTGAAATGAGTCAGATTGGAAGCTGATTTAGGAAAAAGTGTTTGGGAGGGAAGCTCAGAAGGGCCATAGGGTACTCTGTGTTTTGAAGCTGTTGGAGGAGAAAAAGAGTCTGTGGGGCATGCAGGGGGAGCCTGCCTGCAATTTCTGCCCTCTGGGGGGGGGGCTGCAGTGCCCCCACAGCCCCGAGCAGGCCAGGGTTGTGTGGGTCTGTGCAGGTGCAAGGAAGTGCAGCTTTGGCTGTGTAAGGACGGCAGTGCCTGTGTGGGCGCATGTGTGTGCGTGCACACGTGAGAGTGTGCATGGCCCTGAGGGTGTGTTTGTAGAGCGTGGCAGTGTGGGAGGTTGGAAGGAGGCAGGTGCAGACAGAGGGGCTCGGCTGTGACCAAGGTCTACCCTAGAGGGTCCCCCCGTCTCTGCTCAGGTCAGTCTATAAACCAGTTTCCCCTGAGCAATTTAAAGGAGTTTTAAACCCAGTGCTGAACACGGGTGAAGGTGAGTGGGGACCAGACCTATTTGGAGGGTATTTACAGATGCGTCTCCAGGGGGAACAGCCCCCCCTGCCCCCCAGGCGATTCCCAGCTTCTCACCAGCACAGCGGGTATTCAGGGTGAGCTGCACCTGGCTAGGATTCTAATGCCAGGCCCGAAGCACCCATCTCTGGAGTGTTTGGACTCACGTGCCCCTGCCTGCCACCCCCACCCTCTGTGACATGGGATGGTTGCACTGTCCTGCAGGGACCATCTTCCAGAGCATGGCCAGACAGGAGCCAGCGTCATGAGCCACTTAGACGCCAGCCTTTCGGCTGCCACCCTGCCCAGAATCTGAAGTCGGCGCCTCTTTGCCTTTGCATGTTGCTAAGCCCCCACCCTCTCCCACCCAGGACGCTATCCGCCGCCACCTGGACTCTTGGTTCCCAATTGTTGTTATCTAAGCCAAGAAAAGATGCCCTGGCTTTGCCCCTCACCCTCAGGAACTCCAAACCCAACTCAGCACCGAGATTCTTGACCGTAACGCGGGCCCGCTGCCCCAGAGGTGGGCACCCTGGCCTTGGCCCCAGGGCCAAACCACGAGGCTTCCGTTGTCTTGGGTTCGTGAACCGGGATTCTGCCTGCTTTTCACTTCTTGAAAGTCCACATCCTGTGAGAGATTCTCTGACCCCAGCACTGCAGAGAAAACTGATGTGGAAGAAAAACTCTGGGCCTTTGGCACTGCATCTTCCTTGGAAAAAGCTCCTTATGCTTCCTGCATTCTGAGATCCTCTAGTGCTGACAGGAGCTGCCATTTGCCGAACTGCTGCAGCGTCCCGGGATCTGTGCTGGGCACGGAAAGTGTGGACTTCCTGCTCCTCACTGAAAGCAGCCCCAGGAAGGAGCTGGCGTGCCGCCTTACAGGGCACAGAGAGGGGACGTGGCCTGGGCAAGGCCACTGGGCACCTGAGCGGTGGAGCAGGCCTGGAGCCGGGCCTCGGGCTGGAGGCTGAGAGCGATGAGTGTGCAAAGGGCCGAGGTGCTTCGGGTGCTGCTGACGTGGGGCGTGTCGGCGCCAGCCTGGCTTGGTATTGACCAGCATGTCCCGCATCCCGCTTGTGCCCTTGCACCTTTGACTGGAAGCTGTACCTTTCCTGGAAGCCACCTGTGTGTGCACGGCCTCCTGCACGAGGCAAAGCGTGTAACTCACTCGACTTACTGCAATGTTTAGGAGCAAGCAAAGGAAACTTATCGCGTCTGCATATTTAAGCACTTTTATTAAGTGGAACAAGCTATTTCTGAACACGAGAGTGGCCAACAGCCTTAGAGGAAATTAAAATGAACCATGACAATGGAAAATTGCACAGGGGCACGGCCGATTCTCCAGAGATAAATACAACAAGCCTTCAACAGCATTCGGCAAGGACTCGAGGTCAGGGAGATTATGTTGTGAGAGAAGAAAAAGCAAACCATCGGAAGAGTACAGCTCGGGCTGGTGGGAGGACCACTGGCGTGACAGCCAGGCCTGTGGCTCTCTCTCCTTTGAACACCCCCTGGGGTCTGGAGAACAGGGTGGGGCCCGAGCAGACAGATTGCTGCTCAGTTCAGCAAGCGTTTTCTGAAGGAGACAGACATACAGACCTTGGCTTCAAAGAATACTCGGGCCTTGAGGGTTGTAAACTGCCACGTGCTGAGGCCTTGATAGCTGTTGGCTTTATATTTATGTTCGCCGTTCCTCCTTTAGCCAGAACACTCCCTTAGGACTGAGATCACTCATCTTCGTGTCTCCAGCACATGACAGCTTTTCCATAAGTGGATAGTGAATGAATGAATGAATGAATGAAACAACTGACAGCTGTGAGGCTGCCAGAGTGGGCCCAGAGCAGATGGCGCTCTGCTGCCAGGTGGTCCTGCATGTGCAGAGGAGCCCACCCTGGTGGTAAAGTTGGGGGGTGCTCTGGGCCCTCCGAGGTGGGGGCATCCGCGGAGGGCCCTTATCTGTGACCATCTTTCCCTGACCCAGGGGTCCCGGCAAGCGGTGCAGAGGGAGAGCCCTGCCCGCCATCCTGCGTGGGCCAGGCCCTGCCTTCCTAGGAGCTGGGACACCGGGGACCCCTCCTCTTGGGGGGCAGGGCCAGAGCCTTACACTCCTCTGTCACCCATAACCACCCACACAGTTGTCCCTCCCAAGGAAGAGACGTTGGAGCTGTCTGTCTGTCTACCCCAAGGCGGCCTGTGCCTCCTGCCCCCCTCCCACCACCTCTGAAGGACTCGACCGCGTTCCCTCGTGCACCCAGTGGGTGTGGGTAGGGTCTGTCAGCTCCAGGGGGCTTTCCAAAGCCTGAAGGGATGGGCTTGATGCCGAACAAGGCTATTTTCCCATAAATTAAAAAAAAAAAAAAAATCACCTAAGCCTCCGGAGTGAGGGGACAGCTCTCCCTCGGGGCCCGGCCTGCCCGCTCCCTGCCATCGTCACAGACGCTTGAGCAGGCAGAAATGGGGACAGAGAGCCAGGGAGCCCTGGGCATGCTGAGCCCCAGCTGCAAGCTTCTGGGTTTCCCACCTGCACAGCTAGTCGCCCCCCCAGCTCCGAGCCCCAAACCCTAAGCCAAGCCCTGGAAGGCCCCCCAGACAGCCACTCCAGCTCGGGGCTGTGTTGGAGGCGCTGCCTCACGAGGCCACCCGAGCTGCGAGGTTGTTTCTTTGCCCTGCCTGCCCCTCGCCGTGACGCTGCCTTGATTCTCTGGGTTGTGAGGCCTCTGAGGAGGTCGCGGAAGGGGTGTCTGTGTCTGTTCCATGGCTGGGATTAGTTGGGCTGCAGACAGGGGGCATCTCGGGGTTCTCTCTGGCTCCCGTCAGGTCCTGTCCCTCTGGGGGTGGCTGGGGAGGCCCTGGTGGACACAGAGGCCCTTCGAAAGGGCATCGAGAGCCACGTCCAGGCAGGCCTCGAACCTGGTTTAAGGTGAAAATCGGGCGCTCAGGGCAGGCGAGATCAGTAAGGGAACCCATGGAATCCCCAGAGCTGCTCTTAGCTCAGCTTCCAGTGCGAGGATCTGTCCCCCCAGATCCACTGAGGATTTCAAATCCGAAAATAACGGAGGCTCCGTGATGGGCGTCATCTGCGGCTGCCCCTGGGGAGGGAGGCGTGGGGCAGGCTCTGGGCTAGGAGGCTGAGGGCTGGACCCCGCGGTGCCCACTGCGGGGCTGGCATCTGGGAAGTGCTCCATCAAAGGCCAGAGCCCGGCCAGCCCCCGCCACGCCCACCTACCTGCCCACTTCAGTGACAAGAATGGAGACGGGTCGCCATGCCCCAGAGGGGGCTGCGCGGTCACCAGTGCCCGGCCTCCAAGCGGGACAGGCAGATGACACGGGGCACGGCTGCGGGGGCCACCACGAGGGCCGATGGAGGGGGGTGATGAAAGGCCGTCGCCGCCCTGCGAGGGGGCCCCCGCGCTCCCCGCCCCGTTTCCCCGTTCCCCCGTCCGTCTGGGCCACTCGCTCTTCACATCACAGGCGTCTGCTGAGGGCCAGGCCTGCCCCGCACCTTTCAGCAGAATGAAAGGGAAGCTGCGAGCAGAGGGGAGCGGGAGCACGGGAAAGGGCCTCTTTCTTTTCAAAGACTTTCGTTTGTGATGGGCTTTTTTTTTCTAGGTGATCTTATTTCAAAGCCCCTTTGAAAATTCTGCGGGTTTTGTAAAGGATGAAAAGTTACTTGGAAATGGGACTAAGAAGTTTTCAGTTGAAACTTGTTAGAGGAATGTTGAAAGCTTTGATTTGTGAGGTTCTGCCAAATTTATCATTTCTTTTGTCTGCCAGACCCATGGCACTGGGAGGGGGCATGGAGGAAGGGGCCGGGGCCTGGCCAGGGCCATGAGAAACCAGCCCCATGGTGGCTGCACATTTGCAAGGGAGGCCATCCGTGCTGAACTTGCAGCAGAAATGTCTCCGAGGAAGAGACTTTGATGTTGGAAAGGGGAAAAGCAAATATACTTCCAGAATGCTCTAGGAAGCAGGGTTGTGTCAGAGACAATGGCTGCTTCATATCAGGAAAATAATCCTGCAAGAAGAGCCCAGACACACCTGAGAGAGGGAGGCAGGGGTGGCGTGAGCTCCGGGCTCATCCAGAAGGCTGGGAGAGCACGGAGAAGGAGCACGGAGAAGGGGCCCCGACAAGATTTAGGGAAAGAGGCCGGCAGAGCGTTGTTACAGACACAACGGGAACAGGGTTCAAGGAGGGGGAAGCCAGGTCTAGGACCAGAGGAAGAAGACGGGACAGGCTGCCAGTTCTGGCCAAGGAGGTTACTGTCCCCGTAGAGGGGGTGGCTTCCCTGAAGGGTGGGGGTGAAAGCTGAGGGGTCACAGGACTGGAAGACCAGGTGTCCCAGACCCAGTGGAGGGGATGGCCTTGAATGAAAGAGGGAGGTGGCAGACGGATTCAGGAAGGGCAGCCAGAGTGGTCAGATGAAGGCTTTCCAGCCCCCATGTTGGAAAGATGAGGGGAAGATGCTGAAGGAGATGGGGAAAGAGGGTGTGGGATGCTGAAGAGGGCGGAGAACCCTCGGCGCACACTGGCCACCTAGGAGAGGGTGGACATGTCACGCCCTGTGGCCCAGGACTGCCACTGTGAGAGGCCGAGATCCCACCAGCAGGGTGGGGGGACACGTCAGTGGGGGCTTGGAGCCCAGGGGTCTGAGAGGGCGGCAGCAGTGCTGGAAGCCGAGGACTCTGCCCTCTGGCCCCAGCTGTGCATTGGGGCCGTAGCAGGAAACCCAGGTGAGCTGAGCACAGCAGGGCGAGGGCGGGATGAGGCTGCTGCTCCTGGGGAAGGGGACCCCAACATGACCCTGACAGGGGGTGCCAGCACAGCCTCACCATGGCCAAGCCACCCTCGGAGGCTGCCTGCTACAGCAGGCTGGGGAGAGCTGGCTTGGGAACAACATTCTGGCCTCCCCAGAGTGCCTCTCGGGGTCCCGAGATAGAAAGGTCCCAGGTGGAGACCTCAGTCTGCCACACTCTAGCTGTTATTGAACTTCTCTGGGCCTTGCTATTCTCCTGCGTAAAATGATGGCAGGAACACAGAATTCCTTATGGAAGGCATCAGGTTACCCCACGCTGACAGGTAGGAGATGCTCAATAGACGGGAGCCATTCGGATGACAGATAGCCAGGCAGCCCCAGGAGCTTGTGGGGTCATTGGGATGATCCAGTGAGAGAGGTGGGTGGCGGTTTCAGCTTAAAATATTTACAGATGACAGTCCAGGCCTCAGGCCAGGGCACAGAGCCTGCGGTCACAGGGCCAGGTGACAGGCCACCCTGGGACCCCCCAGCCTCTGGGATCTGTCT
Source organism: Bradypus variegatus (assembly GCA_004027775.1). NCBI lineage: Eukaryota > Metazoa > Chordata > Mammalia > Pilosa > Bradypodidae > Bradypus > Bradypus variegatus. The sequence continues at coordinate 287 of PVKY010007063.1, read as the reverse complement.
CCCCACCCAGCATGTGGCACCCAGCCAGCCTGGCGTGGGGTCTCTCCCTCCTTACCCAGCTCCCTCACCCCCCGCCTCTGCCACCCAGACTCCCGGCAGGACCACTTAGCCTCCAGGGACACCATCATACTCCATAATATGATTGGAATCTGAATATATATTTAAAATGACAAGATGGAAATTAAAATTTAAATAAAGAATTACTTTTCTGTAAGTTGCTCTGAAAGCAGTAATTTAGCAGCAAATTGATAGCGAAAGGTAAGCACTGGTCCTTTAAACCATTGTGC
>PVKY010007062.1:0-15325 GCA_004027775.1 Bradypus variegatus | reverse complement strand
CAGCTTTAATAATCAAACCTCCCAGGTGTTCCTGGAGATTTAAGCCTGTTGCAAGAGTCTAAACCTTCATTTTAGTCTCGCCACAATTTGTCTGACCCACAAGTCCTTGGTATTGGCATATGGTCCCTGGGATTTCCAAGTGGGTCCCTCTTCCAAGCCGTGCCCTTCTAGGGCCTCTGCTAAGGGAAGGTTGTGCTACATCACAAGTGCATGCCATCCCTCAAGGGAAGTTCTGGGCCACTGGGCCGTGTAGGGGCATTCCCAGCCTGCTGTAAGGATGGCTGAATGGGGCGTGTTATTTCCCCCTTTTCACACAGCTCCGCCTTCCCAGCTCCTAGACAATTAGCTGTGGGTGCACGAGGGTGCACGAAAGTCTATTGTCCACACTCGATATTGTGGTGTGTGTTGTGATGCTGGAAACACTTCCTGTCACGTTTGGTTTTTTGCTGCAGCTCTGGGCTGTGGCACCTGCGCAAGGCAGGAGCGTTCCCAGCCGCCTGCCGGGAAGATGGCTGCAAGGGTGTTAGTTTCCCTTTTTGGCTCACCTCTGCCTTCCTCGTTTTGAGACAATTAGCAACGGGTGTGCGAAAGGCTATCTTCTACGCCAGATATTGAGGCGTTTGCACGGCCTGTTCCTGCCACACTTCACTGTGCGGTTCTCTCTGCTGTATCAGTAGCTGCTTTGGGGTTTTTTAAAAAAAGTACTAGTCTGCCTCCAAACGCCAACCCACTGTTTCCCCACACTGCAGCATGGCTGGCTGACATTTAGCAGGCTTATTCACTCACTTCAGAACGCAGACTAATGGTTTCACCAAGTGCACGGTCCCTGTGGATTTAGCAGACCTTATCCAGCTGGTGAGTTGCTGGAAATGGTGTTCTGGATCACTTTCTGGATTTTATACCTGAAGCTATGTATTTTTAAAGTTAATCTATTCCTGTGGTGTGTGAACCCCTTATAAGTATGACCTTTCGAGGAGACTATTTCAGTTACGGTGTGATCTACCTCATTCAGGATGGGTCTTAATCCTCTTACTGGAATCCTTTACAAATGGGATGAATAGAGAGAAAGAGAGAAAGCCACAGGAAGCAAGAAGCTGAAAGCAAGGATACCTGAAAGAGAAGGGAGAGACCAGCAGATGCTGCCATGTGCCCTGCCCTGTGGCAGAGGAGCCAAGGATTGCAGGCAGCTGGTCTTCAGGAAGTTATCATTGCCTTGATCATGCCTTGATCTGAACATTTTCTCAGACTCTAACCATAAGCAAATAAATCCCCATTGCTTAGGCCGAACCATTTCATGGTGTTGCTTTAAACAGCCTACGAAACTAAAACAGAGGCCAAGAGTGGAAGCAGATGATCAGTTAGCAGGTGACTGCAATTAGATAGGTGAGAGCTGAAGTTGGCTTGGGCTGGAATGGTGGTAGGTTGTGGAGTATTTAAAATGTAATTCTGATCATTTCACTGCTTGCTTAATTCCCTGCAAAGGTTTCCCATGATACATGGAATAAAATCTAAACTCCTGGGCCCTGACTACCTCACTGACCTCATCTAGTCCTATCCTCCCCCTTTTGTACATGCCCCTGCTGTTCCCTTTCCTGCGTGGTATCCTTGCCCTGGTCCTTATGTGGCTTGCTCCTTCCATCCCGCAGGTCTTGGCTTAAATGTTCATCCTCAGAAAGACAATGCTGTATTCTCCCAGTACCTAGAACAGAGCCTTTCATGTAGTGGGTGCTCAATGTGGTTTGTCAAATAACTTTATTTTCCCTTTTGCTCCTCCAAAAATAACAAAAAAAAAAAAAAAGGGAAGGAGTGATGCCATTGGCAATGCTTTCATAGAACACAGAACACAGCTGTATACACTGCCCAGCTCTGAATTAATCAAAACACAATCCCAACCAGCACCACCAAGTTTCCTCCAGCCTCCACCCCAATATGCACCTTGTTTACTTACTTCAGGAGTGATTTACCTCTGTCAAAGGCTAATTCCTTCTCCAGAGCTCTATATCCATACTTGACGAATTGACTAATATACAGAACTTTAACACAAGACTAGTCTCTGCCCAGGCAGTACAGAGTAAACAAACATAAGCCCGTGGCACACATATGCTCTCTTCTCCTGTCTAGTCTGGGAACCCGATTTGATTAATCAGGACTTTATAGAATGAATCGGAGGGAAAACAGAAAACAAAAAACAAAAAACCCAACGAACCAGCTTCCAACAAAGAGCTGGAAAGCTAGTGAAGACTCTAGCCCAGAATCTAAAGGGCGGAGAAAACTAGCACAACAGTTTTCCTTAGTCCCGCCCCCGTGAGGCGGGCCGGGAGGGGCGTGGCCGCGAAGCCACGCCCCCTTTCCGGTGGGGCGTGAGTGCGCCCGGCCGTCGCCTAGGAGATGAAACACACCAGACGCCAGAGCTTCACTAAGCAAGCGACGAGGTAAGCGCCCGGCGCGGGCAGGTAATCCCGAGCGGGCTGCGGGGCCGCCATCCTCCGTCCGACCCAGCCCAAGCCCGTCCCGCGAGGCCGACCCGGCATATCCCCCCATCGAGAACCGAGACCCAGACGCCGGTAGGGGAGGGACGGAGGGAGGAGGGCCTTGGAGGGGGCGGGGCTGCTGGGAGGGCGCGCTGCTGCCGGCCGGTCGGGGCTCCTTGAGGTCCCCTCGACGGCTCCCTGCCCTCCTAGACAGCTGTCGGAGCGACCCCGCCCCAGCCCTCCCACCCCGCTACCTCTGCTGCTTGGGCTTGAGGGGACAGTTCTCTCGGGAGGGAGGGAGGGGCGGGATCGGATCCGGGAAGACGGTGGTGTTGAGTTCAGAACTGTAGAAAAACAGAAAGAGAGGGAGAAAGATCATTCTGGGTTCAGAGCCATTCTTCGATCGAGGGTCCCAAATGACGCGCAAGTGAGGGCGGGATCTCTGCGCAGGGGGCTCCAAGGAGGCGCCCCGCCAAGCCCACGCGGAGCGGTCCTGGAGCCTCGGCCACGCACCGCGGGGGGACGACCCCTTCCCCGCAATCCCCATCACACCCGCCCCGGTAGTCTTTTAAGGGTCCTGATATGCCGAAAAGGACCGGACGATCCATGTAAACACAAATGGTTTCTTTACTGCAAATAAGACATTTTAATTTAAGGACAGGGTCAAGCAAGAGTCGAGTGTTGGGGAGTGGGGGAACAATGAAATTGAGTTTTGGTGGTCAGTACTCTCAATTCGAAAAGAAATTTGTGATTGTGCTTAGAGAATCTTTTTAAATGAACAGACACTTGTTCTAATGATAACAGAATTCTCCTAGAAGGAATCAAAAGTTCTACTTATTTAGATCGGAAAAACAATCCATTAAGGCAAAACAGTGATGTGGGCAAAAGTTACTTTCCAGGCTTTTGATCCTCCTTTGTCTCCCCACACCCTCCAGGGGAGAAACGTCCTTCCCCAGAAGGACGGACTACACAAAGCTGGCCTTGGGCAGGGATGTTTGAGCTCTTCGTTGGGGTGGTTTTTGGTTTTGCTTTTTAATAATTTGTGACTATTAGCACAGAGCACTGTGCTTTTTTTTTTTTTTTAAGATATCTTTCTTTTCCTCTTTTTAATAGTGCCTCTTAATTTCTGTAAACATATGATTTGGTTAGTTTGAAATCATTGTCTGTTTTGCTTTTTAAACTTAGTGATTTTTTAAAACATCAATTACTGTTTTTTTTACATTAATGCCAGCTTTGGAGTGGTATCATTTCAGTGTGTCCTATAAAGACAAACTGAAGACGTCCAAAATGTTATCTGTCACAAATTTTATCCTCCATTTGCCCTCTATATTAATCTTCTTTAATCCCCTCTTATTCCCTAATTAGCTGGCAGAAGCTGTTGAGAATAAAGCTCAAGTGTACAATAATTATGCACTTAAGAGAAACAGTAACTGTGCCCTTAGATAAAAATAAGAACCAGAATGGGAGAAAAATTATAAGGGCAATTATTTAACATAGGTGTGTAACTGAGCCTCTAAAAAAATATCTTTTTTATTTAAATCAGAATATAAGGTTTGTTTCCCCATAGAAAGGCAGTAAATATTGTAGCTTGATTGTAGAAAATTCCAACAGAGTACTTAACAGTTCTGTTAAATTAATTGAGGATCATAGCAGTATTACATTTACTTTGGCTTTGTTTTGTTGTATGTATATATACACACACACACACATATGGAAAGAGAGAGATATAAAGATACATATGTTTTTATGTATTTTATTCATATTTACATAATTATATATTCATGTATGCAAGAAATTGTTACTATATCCCTGTTTTGCAGAATTAGCTTTCCATAGGTCAACAGAGAGGAATATATGTTAACTTGTAGGACAGCATTGTTACTGTTCGTGAACTGGGGACCATAGGAAGTCTGTATTTTATTAAATTACATATTCTGGTTTTTGACTAGTAATGAGTTTAGGACCTTGTGCTACACTGATAGAAGTAGTTGTTTACATGCTATCAATGAATAGGAATAACTTTTATCTTTGTATCTGTGCCTGTATACATTAGGCCATTCATTGTCTCTATATTGTCAGGAGGATGGAGGGGACAGCTGAAATGCTCCGTTTCTCACTCCAGGAGAGAAATTTATTTTTTAATTAATCTGGCTCAGAACAGACTTTTCCAAAGTTTTTGCTTAGGCATGGAGTGTTTAAATTGGTTTTACTTCAGACTAACTGTCAGGGCTCAAACTGAACAGATGCTCACAGAGCCACAAATTGGAACTTTTTTTTCCCTGTCATATCCATAATCTTCCCTACTCCATCCCTCCAACAGAAAGAACCTGGGAAACAACCGCAAGTCCTTATTTGTTCTTCCCCAAACATTAAGTACACTATCCTATAGCATTCCTAAATTTAAACATTTGTGTTTCCACTGTTTATTTGTAAGTTGGTTACTTAGGCTTGGAATGCAGTTTCCACAACAGCTACTGCAAACACTGCTTGGGCTTCAGGGCCTTTGCAGAAGGTTACCATTGGCTGCATGATCCTATGGTGCCAAAAATAGTGGTGCCCATGGAGGGTGGCTTTTCCCAGCCCAGGCAGGTGTGATGGCCTTAATATGGAAGAGGAAGAGGAAATTAGCTCCACCACTTCTGCAGGTTGCTGGGCCAACTCAAGGTTAAAATGTTGACGACTGCTTCTGGCACTGTTTTATCTCTGAATTTCTGTTCCCACCTCCTCTCCCTACCCTCATGTTACCAGAGGCAGCTCCCTGGTTCACTCCCTTCTCAAGCAATGTGTCCTTTTCCAGAATTGCCTAAATTACTTTCCACCTATCAGGCCCTCAATGCTTGTTGTTCTTGGTGAGGTGTCAACATGAAAAGAATTTGGTTAAAAACAAACAAACAAAAAGATGATCCTGTTATCCCATTGAATTTCTTAATTCAATAATTTTCCCGAGGGGAGGTCCAGCTAGACTCTCTTTCTTCCTTATTCGGCAAGTCGTAAAGTCTCACACTTTATTTTCCTTCATGGTTTCTGGCCTCTCTGTTGTTTTTCACAGTGTCCTTCCAGCATACCTAGATGACCCAGCTGTAGCCCCCGGGGTTTAGTCTTGGGGTAGGGAGATGTACCTTCTGCACTTTCCAGTTACTCAGTAGTGCTTGGTACTTTAGGGGGAGGAGTTGGATTAGGAATCTGAAAATGGAGGTCTGTGGGCAGTTTAGGTTGTCAGGTAGAGGCTGCATGGTTTGGGAGGAAAGATAGGTGTTTCCTTTAGGTGCATCAGAGATTGCAAAAGCCAGTCCTGTTTCATAAGAACAGGTTGTTTATAAGTTTATAAAAAGAACAAATAGCTTCAGGTGTAATGCAAGTATTGGACTGACTTCATCATTGATTCTCTGGCTGATCATTGGCAGGACATTTAGTCCTTCTGTGTTTTTTACAACCTTACTGACATGGTGGATGGGATGGCCTTTTAGACTAATGCATTCTCTAAATTGTCACTTAACTGGAAAGGATCAGGAAACCAATGGAGAGCACAGTTCCTTAAGGGAGACAGGTGTTTGTCATCTTAAATAAGGTAACTAGACAAGAATGCAAAGCAATTTAATATGCTGGTAGTAAATGACAAAAGGCCGATTAAATAAAATCCTAAATGAGCAAAAGAAATATATTTTAGTTCAGACTTTGTTCAGTCAGAGCATATAGTACAAAACGAAACAAGCAACCCCAAAGGTATTTCAAAATTATATTTGCTTATAGGGACTGAGGAAATGTTAATGGCAGATATCTGTTTGGGTCAGGAACCAGGTAGAGAGGTGTTGCCTTTTTCTGCATTAATGCCTTACTGTTTAGAATCAAGGTCTATAATGTAAAAAAAACCACTTACAAAAACTTTTCATGAAGAAACATTTACTGGCAATTTTTCAGGCCATTAACTCAAACTTAAGCGGTGAAAAATTGAGAAATCCCTGAACAGAAATTGCGGCTACTGTGCTGTCCTCCTTTTTGAGACTCCAGGCCCAGAGTTAGCATAGTCTAAATTGTTTCACATGTGCTTTTGAAGGTCTTTTTATCTGTATGAAGATAAATGATAAATTAACACACATCCTCTGTTATTTAAAAGCCCCACGGATTCTTCCAAAGTGTCCTGTGAACAATGACATTCCTTCATATAGGAAAACAACATAGTTTTACTTTATTTCCCTACACATGTTGATGTTTAAGCCTATTTCTGGAAGCCCTAGGACCTCGTTGGTCCTAAATTTCTGCACATAGTAGAGAAGCAATTTCTATGATTTTATTTTGTGGGAATGAGATGGTACTACAGCAAGAGAAAAATAATCTTTGAATGAAGCATTAACTTATAAAGGCATTTAAAACAAACTATGTTTATTTTAATGGTGCCAAGCATTTTGTTACCATCTTCAACTAAGCATAAAGCCTCCTAACAGAATGATGGAGATTTTTAAAATCAGAATAAGAATGATGAATAGGTATGCAAGGAGAAACAGTTGATTGAAATGCAGAACTAAAATAAAACAATTGGAGGTAACAGTTGAACTTTGTTGTAAAACTAAAAAGCCATGCTTTGTTTGGTTTTCTTTTCATTGCAATGATAAAATCAGAACCTATTCAAGCCTTAAAGGTATCTAAATATAACAGGTCCACAATCCCTTAACTGCACTTCTATAATCCAAAAAGCTCTAGAAATGAAAGTTCTTTTCTTTTGGAGCACATGGCTACAAACCCAAAAGGCATAGGCCATTTAAAGTCTCCATTTATTTTACTTTTTATACATTTTTCTGCAGATATATTAAAGCACTACTTGGGGATGATATATAATGTGTGGTATATGTGCCATACTGCTTTTCTAAAATATGAACATTTCTGAATTCCAAACCACATCCAGAAGTTTCACATGAGGGATCGTGGGCTGTACAAAATTCTCTGTCAACACCACTCCTGTGTGACTGCTTAATAAATATTATGGTTCTATTCTGCTCAGTCAGATAGTGGCCACTCCTGATGGCATGATACAAACTGATAGGAAGGGGAAAGGTTTAACTTTGATGTATTAAAGTTCTGTATATTTAACTTTGATGAGGACACTGCCCAAAGGACAACTTGCAAAATCACCCTCCCAAGTCCTTTCTGAAGGAACACTGGATTCATTCCTTTTGAGATTCAAAGAGATGACATAAGGCAGTCTGCTTTATACATTTATTTACCTTTCATAAAATCAACATTTAAAATAAATTTCTCGGTCACTAATGTCATAAAGAAAAAATCATCTATAGTCACTGTACACATAAACTTGGTATTACTTTATGCCTTACTTTAAATTTGTAGCTGGTCATGCACTTGAAAATCGTATAACTACATGACAACTAATGTAATACCTGATAATAGACTAGATCCTTTTATTGGAGGAAAAAAAGTTATAATTTATATGATTGAATGAACTGACAAAATTACAATGTGAAGGGTGCATTAAAATATTGTATTAATGTTAAATGGAGGTAAAGGGCCATGATGTATGTAAATTAACCCTAAATGTTTCAGACAAAGAAAATTTTACGAGTTTGTGAATATAAGGAGAGTATACCAATGATAAGGAAAATGGGGCAGAATATTAACAATAGGTAAATGTGGGTTCTTTGTGTATTCTTTGTGTTCTTTGTACTACTTTTTTTTTGCAGCTTACTTTTAAGCTTTAAATTATTTCTAAATTAAAAATTTAAAACACAAAAATTAAAAGGCCTATACATTAGAAGAGGATACTAAAAACATCAACAAAATAAAACACAAATGCAAAAAAACCCCACAACCCTGTAACTCAAGCTCTGCCAACATCAGTGCTGATGCTACCTCACAAGCAATAACAAGCAAATCATTAGTTCTTAATTCCATTTGAGAGAAATTTAATCAATTTCTGTTAAAGGGAAATTCAAAATAGAAGTATATATAAATGTTGTTACAAGTATTCATGGATATTTTTCCAAAATTATGTCTATATTATAATTTCTAATCATAGTGCTTCTCTTAGGGGTGTTAGTTTTCTGCGGCTCTTGGCTTTGGTCAACACCTTTACTAACTTTACTGCCCAGAGAGAGCATCAGCAAAGACTCCCAGGCATGGCTTCTAGCAGAATCGGGCAGAATCGGCCTTGTATTTGATCTTGAACTAGGTCTTGTACCACCCTCCACTATAACTTTGGGCATGTCAGTTAATATTTTTGGACTTGTCATTTGTCCTGACTGCATTACAGAATGTTGGGCAGCCTTAATTAAGCGTTCTCTGGAAAATTTTGTATTATGTGTTATGGGATGTAATTACTGAAAAACTGGAAATGTCAGGGAGTCTGCAGGAGTTTTCTTTTGCTGTTTTAAAGATGACTGATGCTTGGCACTGTTTTCAGAGTACATGAGCAGTTGCTCAGTTCTCAACATGTATTATGTCATGATTAGGCATCATAAGTAAATATTAATTGCGGTCTCCTCTCCATGAAGGAAAGCACCTGTAAGCTATTAGTATAGAGGCTTTTATATCAATTATGTAACCATTTTACAGTTAAGAAAGGAAAAGGCACTTAGGACCTTTGCTCTGTTTAGTGTTTGTTTTTGCTTCGGTAATAAATAACCCTGTAATCACAATGCTCTATTTCTCACTCCCATTACCTTTTGGCAGCCATTGGCAGTGGTGCTGCTCCTTTTTCACCTGAAGAGAGCCCAAGAACTATGGCTCCTGGGCCATCTGCTAACTCTCCATTGGCCAGAGCAAGTCACATGTCCAAGTGGGGAGGCGCTCCTGTGTGCACACCTTCCTACCACAGTGGGGCGCTGCATGTCACATGCTGCTGACAGGGCGGAAGGAGCCTCTCATCCAAAGGCAGAAAATAACTAGGCACAATTATGCTTATTCAGTCATTTGCTTAAAGGCACATATCATATTACTGTACTTCCAATAAAAATAAACATGCAACAATTAGAGGAAATAATTGGCCATCAAATGAGAGTTTTGAGCTTAATGCCAGCTTATTAATGTTCTGTGATTTGTTTTTGGAATACTTGGAAGATTATACCATTTCATATAATTGGGTTCCTTTCTTAAAAGTGTTACGGGGATTTATGTTGATGGGTTTTGCTTTGGTGTACTGTATTCATTGTGTGAAAGAGCAGGATCCTTGAGGAAGAAGCTAGATGAGGTCTCCACTGACAAATTTAGCTCCACAACCACCACTAAACTGGAGGACTTGGGAGCACTAAGAGGCACTGGCCCAGGGTGACATGGGCCACTCTTTTACCTGGCACTTGTAGGAGTGCCACTGGGGCAAAATGTGCCATCATGAGGAAATGGTAAGAAAATGCAATTTTATTAAACTTTGATTTTGGTTTGTGTTTTTGAGCCTTTTCAGTTTTAAGAGTGCCTTTGGGTATGTTCTGTGTGTCTGTGACTGTGGGTTTTTTTGATGTTGTAATAATTGCAGAGCTCCATGTGTGAGTATAACGGTGTGTATGTGTGTCTGTGTGTGTGTGTAGGTGTTCAAAGTGTTAGGAAAATACGCAATCATAGATGAGTGGAATCTTTGAGTCAGAATGCCCTCGGTTGCGTTAGTTGAAGTGTTCAACAGATTAAAGGCTTTGCCAGAATGCGGGAGTTGGAGATTGTGCTGAGATTCAAACCTCAGTCTCCTTTTCCCCAATCCCAGGGCTCTTTACAATTTAGTGAGACACAACTTTCCAAAATGTTCAGGTTCTGTCTCTTGAATTCCCTCTAAAGTATTCATATACAATCTCATATACACACAAATATGTAAATATAGTTTTACATTTCTTATTTCCTTTTATGAATTAGTACTTGATAAGCTTTCTTAGTTTGTAAATAAAATAGCATACTATTTAAATAGAATATGAAATTCTTTTATAATGCTCTCCTCTTCATATAAAACACCAGTTTGCTTTCTACTTAACTTACCTGATTTAGGTCTTGTATTCTACAGGGAATTTACAAAGAGTACAATTTTAAATTCAATGTGCCAAATGAAATATGATGCAAAAATTGACTCAAAGAATGTAAAAATGTAAGATTTTCCAAGGTGTAGTTTGCAGTACTATAGATTATATTCAATAAAATGTGAATCATACATATCAATAAGCCAATATTCATTTAGCATTCATAGGATAAACAGCACAATGCCATATAAATGAAGCATTAAATAAATGAGTATTAAGAGTCTATTATAAAAAAGTTTATTATATGTGAACTTCATTCCACATAGCACAAATAATTTCCTGACAAAAATTTAGCACATTCCTATTTATACTATTTGTAATTTCCCCTGTACTCTAGGTTGCCAGTAAATGTGTTTTTTTCCAAATTTTGCTGAAGAGACATGAAAGGATTATAAGTATATTTGAAATTCACTACTTTGATTATGTACACATTTCTATGTTAAGTCACGGGACAGCCTTTTGGCAGTTTTCTATTCTCAAGAATATTTTAAATATCCATTTTAACATTAAGAGAACTGTGGAGTGTAATCATGTGGCAAAACATCTGAAGAACAGTCAGGCTTCTGGGACTCTGCAATATTTGCCTCTATTTTTTTTGAAAATAAATTTTGTTGTTTATCTAAGAATTAAGTATATCGAGATAAGATCCAGTGTAGAAGGCTTTTCAGTTATAGGATTATTTCCTCCTTCTCTCTCTCTGCACGTGTACCATGTGTACAGCCTGGAGAGGCTTTGGTGAAGCACTGATGTTTTCGATCACATACACACAGATAGAGATCAGTATTATCTTTGAATAGGCACAATAGCACATTTTTGGAGCTAGGGGAAGGCTCCAGTAGAGTGAGAGAGACTGAAGAGCAAAGAGATGTAAATGTTTTAAAGAAACTCTTTAATGAACATTTGTTTTATTCTTGTTTTGTTTTTTTACAGGGTGTTCATAAGAATGGGAGCACTAGTTCCTTGCCAGATCCCTAATTGTGATATCTCATGAACCTACATAATCTCGGAGACAAGTCAGTATTTAATGATGACAAAACTTATCACCAGTCTAACAACCACGGTCTGAGGGCAAAACGGAATAAAAATAAAGAAGCATTTAAATTTCTATTCAAGAAGGAAGTCATTTCAGTCATCCATTTCTGCTGCATTATTTTTCCACGATGAACCGATATACAACTATGAGACAGTTGGGAGATGGAACCTACGGAAGTGTCCTTATGGGCAAGAGCAATGAATCCGGAGAGCTGGTGGCCATCAAAAGGTACCATTGTGCGGCAAGGCAAAACTTACCTTTAAAATTCTGATCTTGATTTCCCTTTGCTTGTTTGAGAATATAGACAAACATAGATAGAGGTCTAGTTCAGACCTCAGGGCAGTTTGGACAGTGTAGAATGCCATTCTGGAAAAAATATTACCAAAAAGTAATTCTGGTGATCCTTGTGAATAATATTTTAGTTTCCAAAGTTTGTCCAGCTACATTGATGAGCCAAAAATTATAAGTGCTCCTCTTATTCTTCATAATAAATTTGTCTGAAAGTGAAAGTATAATTTTTTGAATGTTTTTACAATATAAAGTTGAACTTTTAGAGTACAGAGTAAAGCTTACTTCTTTAAAACAACAGGTCTCAAATCAGATGTTATTCATAATGTCAAATTATGTTTTTTTTAAGGTTTTTAAAGTAACTTTTATTGTTTTTTTCAAACTTTTAATTGTGCAGTATAGAAAACTGAAAAGCACAAGAAGCAAATTATGTTTTGAATGGCATATATTTTCCTGGGTCTAGCAATTAAATAGAATTATATTTTATTTTTAATTTACTGTATTTGTTCTCTACTGCTGCATTACAAATCAGCCCAAAATGTAGTGGCTTAAAACATGAACAAATATTTATGAACTCACAAGGTTTCTGTGGATCAGGTATTCAGGAGTGGCGAAGTGTATCTCTCCTGAACCAGGTATTGGCCAAGATTACAGTCTTCGGAAGGCTTGACTGGGGCTGGAGGATCCACTTCTGAGATGGCTCACTCACCTGGTTGGCAAGTTGGTACCTGGTTCCTCCTCACATGGGCCTCTCCAGAGGGATGCTTGAGTGTCCTCCTGACCTGGCAGTTGACTTTCACCAGAGCGGGTCTTAGAAACTGGCTACTACACTGACCAAGTGAGGAAGGTCTGAAATTTAAGTGCTTTGACATATGTTTATCAAATATTAAAAGTTTAAATGTAATACTCTAAAATATATTTAAGGAAATAATGTTTTTAAACATTTTTAAAATAGCCATTATTATCAGTAATCAGCAATAACTGACATGAAATATTTACTGAGTGGGTTTAATATAGTATCATACCCATTCATGATTTAAAAAAAAAAACAACTCTTAGCAAATAAGAATAAAAGGAAACTTCCCTAGCCAGATAAAACCTATACAATTCATCATCTTAATGTAAGATATTGGAAGTATTGCCAGTAAATTTAGTTTTAAGACAAGAATGCCTGCTGTCACCCCTACTGATCAAGAGTGCCCTGAAGATCCTAACTAATACAATGAGAGACAAAAGAAAGGAGGTATTACACAAAATGAGAAAGTATCATCCTTATTTGTAGATTAAGTATGTGACCATATATAACTTCTCCCAAAGAAACACTTCATTATGCATAACTACATTTGTGTATAAGAGTATTTTTTATTTTTATTTTTTTATCGTTATTGTTCACATACCATACAATCATCCAAAGATCCAAAGTGCACAATCAATTGCCCCTGGCACCATCACACAGCTGTGCATCCACCACCACAATTATTTTCTGTCCTATTTTTAGAACACCCCACTACTCCAGAAAGGAAACAAAGACAAAGAATTAAAAAAAAAGGAAACTCAAATCCTCCCATATCCCCAACCACCCCCCTCCACTGTTGACCCGCAGTACACCTGCCACTGTTTATGAAAGAACACTGAAACACCACTAACTGTAGTATATAATTTGCAATAGGTATATATTTTTTCCCTATATGCCCTTCTATTATTAACTTCCAGTTGTAGTGTCATACATTTGTTCTGGTTCATGAAAGAGATTTCTAATATTTGTACAGTTAATCTTGGACCTTGCCCACCACAAGGTTTACTGTTTTATACATTCCCATCTTTTAACCTCCAACTTTCCTTCTGGTGACATACATGATTCTGAGCTTCCCCTTTCCACCACATTCACGCATCATTCAGCATTGTTAGTTATTCTCACAACATGCTACCGTCACCTCTGTTCATTTACAAACATTTAAGTTCATCCTAGTTGAACATTCTGCTCATACTAAACAACCGCTCCCCATTCTTTAGCCTTGTTCTATATCTTGGTATCTTATATTTCATGTCTATGAGTTTACATATTATAATTAGTTCCTATCAGTGAGACCCTGCAATATTTGTCCTTATGTGTCTGGATTATTTCACTCAGTATATTGCCCTCAAGGATTCGTCATCAGCCCATTTATTTTATGATGTTTTTGTTCACACGCCATACAGTCCATCCTAAGTAAACAATTGATGGTTCCCTGTATGGTCACATATTTATGTGTTCACCACCCTCACCACTATCTATTTAAGGACATCTACATTTCTTCCACAAAGCAGGAAGAAGAGTCAAAGAAGGTAGAAAGATAAAAGATAAAAGAAAGAGGAAAAAAAAATGTGACAGCTAGGAAGCAGCAAAAGGAAAGATAACCTTAGATCAAAGTAGAATAGTCAGATAACCCCACCAATGCCAAGAGTCTCACACCCCTCCCCCATGCCCTCCTCTTATCTGCATTTACCTTGGTATTTGCCTTTGTTACATTAAAAGAAGCATAATACAGAGCCACAGGGAGGAACCAGAAGCTGAAAGTCAACAGATCTCAGCAAAGAAAGAAGCCAGAAGAGGCTATCATGCGCATTGCCATGTGTCGGAATAGCTAAGGACCAATGTTCAATGGCAGCCAGTCCCAGAACACCAAAGTCTCCTGAGAGAAAGCACTGCCTTGATGAAGGCTTGATTTTGGACTTCTCCTAGCCTCAAAACTCTGCCCAGTGAAGCATTTCCTGAAGAGTTCGTAGAAGTTGCTGGTTCGTTTCCTGAGGAGTTCATTGGACATCTTCCTTGGAGTTGACAGTTTGCTGACTGCGCTACAGAATTTGAACTCGTGCATATCCATAGTTGCTTAAGCAAAGGGGAGGAGCCGCCGCCGTTGCCTGCACCGGGACCTGAGCCCGTTGCGCCGGAGGTGAGTGGGCGCTCACCGCCCCAGCGCCCCCGAGGCTTTCGGGTGGTCACCGCCGTCACCAGGCCCGCACCGCCTGCACCGCTGGAGCCCCGCGGAGGAGCCGCTGCCGCCGCCTGCACCGGAACCTGAGCCTGTGGCGCCGGAGGTGAGTGGGCGCTCGCCGCCCAAGCGCCCCTGAGGCTTTTGGGTGGTTGCTGCTGCCGCCAGGCCCGCACCGCCTGCGCTGCTGGAGCCCCGCAGAGGAGCCATGGCGGCCGCCAGGGACGGAGCCCAGAGCAGCTGGCAACTACCCAAGAACTATATGAAACAGAGTTTTCGGGGTGTCCACTAACCAGTCACACATCGGATGCAAGTTTGGAATTGGAGGAAAAGCCAAGATCGCAGCGATCATTGAAACTCCATACATTCCCAATGAGACCCGGGTCTCAGTAGACTGGGAAAATCTGACTAGGGTCGACCATATCTGAGGAGACCCACTCTCAAAAAGGCTACATAGAGCAGAGCAAGAAACAGAAAAAACAAGAGGGGAAAAATTTTGATCAACTAAATAGAACCTAAGTTAGAGGTCTAGAATAAATTGAATTGAATAAAAGAGGC
>PVKY010007061.1:0-15310 GCA_004027775.1 Bradypus variegatus | reverse complement strand
CCTGGCAACGGTGTTTTGCTTGTTTGGAGG
This sequence comes from Bradypus variegatus, assembly GCA_004027775.1. Classification (NCBI taxonomy): domain Eukaryota; kingdom Metazoa; phylum Chordata; class Mammalia; order Pilosa; family Bradypodidae; genus Bradypus; species Bradypus variegatus. The sequence continues at coordinate 15,280 of PVKY010007061.1, read as the reverse complement.
CAGCCACAAGCTTCCTACTTCTACAAGGGAACTTTCCAGATTTCCCTTCAGCAGATGCGTGACCCTCTATTGGAAGCAGGGTCCCCCTTTCCTGGAGCCACTTTAGCCAGCTTCCCAGACTGTCTGGTGCTCAGCAGGGAGCACGCTGGGCCTGCCACCTAGGGGCCTCCAAGCACCGCGACTCGCCTGGGGGCAGAGGGCAGTGGGTCTCGACTGGGCTGCCCCATGCCCTGGGACCAGCCTGGGAGGAAGTCCAGGGGGCTGAGCAGGAGGTCAGAGGCTGGACCACCACACCTGTCTGGGGATCCCTGCGGATGCACCGCCCACCGCCCCCTCAAGCTCTGGGGCTCCCCTGAAGCGAAGGCAGCTGTGGTGCCCCCAGGCTGGGGAAGCCCAGGTCAGGGAGCAGGGGTGGGCCGGGGTTCAGCCTCTGAGCCTTGCCCTCAGACATCTTTCCCGCCTGTGGGAGATGAAGGTGTGGCCGGCCCCTCTGTCACTGCTCCATCGGTGCACAGAGAGCGGGCGTGGGCAGCCGGGCAGGACATCCTGTGCCTCCTGCCCTCTTCCAGCACCCACGTGGCCCTGCGGCCCCCACATCCCACCCACTGCCCGGCCCCGTGCCAAAGTCCGCACAACACCCCGGCAACCCACACGGCTCAGCACCGTCTCTGGACACCCACCCAGCAAGGGGCCTCGATGGGCCCTCCTGGGGCCCATCGGCCCCCACAATTTGCTCACCTGACACTGCAGATGTGAGAAACCTCGTCCTAGGAGCCCTTGTTTACCAAGTAAATGTTTGCCAGCAGCTAAATGGCCCTAAAGTCGCTGTTGCAGCCTGCAAAGGCCCAGGCAGCCGCGTGGCTGGGTCCCCGTGTCCTGGGCTCCCCAGCCCCGTGGCCGGCCTGTACTGGGCCCGGAGCCTCCAAGACCACGGAACCCAGAGCCCAGAGCGCCCACTTGCGAAGGCAGGTCCAGTGGATGGTGTTCCCCAGCCTGGGAGGAGGGGGGTATCCAGGATCCCCAGGAAGGCCAGGGGCTGTGTAGAGAAGCCCCTGGTCACCCCAGAAGTCAGCTCCAGGCCCGGCACAGGGTCCTGAGCCACGATGCACATGGCGTGGCACTAGGGGCTTCCAGTAACACCCCAGGTCAACCCGGGATGTGCCCACGCTGGGCGCTCGTGGAGCCTGCACCAGTTGTCTCCTGCATGTAACAAATGGCTCCAGACGAGGGTGTTTCCATGTTTCTGGGGGTCAGGGATTCAGAGGGGCTTCTCTTCTATCATGAAGCTGCCTTCCAGGTGCTGGATGGGGCCGCGGTCGCCCCCGAGCTGATGGGGAAGGGCTCCCCAACTCGCTCCCAGGGGCCTCTCACTGCACAGCCCCGGGAGAGCGAGAGCCGCAAGAGGGAAGCCACAGTCCCCTTATGCCTGGCTACCAGGGTGGTCTGCGTTCTGGAGCGAGGGGCAACGAGGGGAGGGGCTGGCCCGGGGTGGGCGCCAGGAGGCGAGTCCGCGGCCTCCCCAGGGGCCCTGGCAACGGCCAGGCCTGGTCGCCTAGAGAAGCGGCTGGTGGCCCCGGGCACAAGGGCGCTGGGTGTCCAGTGGCCGCGGGTGGGAAACCCTTCCCCAGAGGGTTGGTCGGGTGTGGCTTCTTCTATGACTGGACATTTGTTGGTTGACAGACAAGAGAAGGGGAAGCGTTTTGAAAAGGGAAGCGTTTCGTTTAACCGCAGCCCACACACCCACGTGCGCCGGGCTTCCCTCCCTGGGTGCGGTTTCCGCGATGGTTCAGCGGGTCTCCTCGCACCCCACCCTACAAAGGGCAACGGGTCACCTTGAGCTGCTCTTTTCAAAGCTCCTACTTGTGCCAGAGGAGCAGCTCGAGGTCACGTGGCCTCTAACCGAGTCGCGTCTTCACAGCCCTGACAGGCTCCAGGCTGGGTTGGTCTCACCCGCTGGTCTGTGGACGCTGCCTGAGGGGAGTGGAAGCCCTGGGGACCCACAGACAGGGACCCCGAAAGGGCAGCCAGGAAACCTGCCTGGCCGGACGCCCCTGTGATTCCAGAGCCGCAGACCCGGGTGGCCTCAGTCCGCTCCTTCTCCGCGTCCTGGGAGCAGAAGTGCCGCGGATGGGGTTCTCCACGCCTCACTGGAGGTGCTGGCGAGGATTGGGGGTCCTCTGGGTGTCCCGAAGGGTCCTGACCTGAGCCCCTCCGGTGGGTTTCTTTGGGGCCTTCGGGCACCGGAACAGAGAAGGCGAGGGGAAGGGGTTCCCCACATTCCTCAGATCCTGAGAGCCCCCACTGGGGAGGCCCGATGCCCGGAGAGGGGCGTCCCCTGTGGATGGGCGGGGGAGGGGGTGGCCTCGGCGGGGCGGGGTCTCAGCTGGGCGGGGGCGGCGGCGGAGCATCAGTGGCTGGGTCATCTCTGCCCACAGCGCCAACCGCTGCCCCTCCAGGGTGGGCAGGGCAGCCCGCAGCCTCCGGTGTCCAACCAAGGCCAGGCCCACCCTCGGGACCCAGGGCCCCACGCATCTGGGGGCCCCGGCCCCGCTCAGCTCTGCGGCCAGCTCGCCCATCCCTCTGGGGCCTCTTCCCCCCAGCCACGGACAAGGCCCCTGGTCTTCCCTGGGGGCTCAGGGGGACTCTGCCCCACTCCCAGAGCAGGTCCGGGCTCTGATTGGAAATGGGCCCCTCCTGGCCCTTGGAAGGCAGGGCAGGGGGTGGTTTGGCCACCCCGAGAAAGAGGCCTGACGCTATCGTCCCTCAGCCGCACACCCAACACCCCCAAACCTCAACTCGGCCCCCACCAGCCCCGCCGCAGTCGGGGGAGACAGCCTGGTCCAGAGGCGCCGAGCGCTGAGCACGTAAACACGGCAATTAGGGGCCTCTTTCTAATTACAGGCAATTAATCCCGTCCCGATAATTGAGCATCCCCCAGCATCCGGCACTGGGGCCCAGCCCCCCCGTTGTTTACTGGCAGTCACCTGCTGCTCGCCGGGGGCCCTCGGCTCCGTTTGTGGGGGCTGCCTCGAGGGGTCTGTTTCACAAGCGCCAGGCTGCGTCCTGAGCCTCACCTGGCACCCCAGAACAGCCACGAGGAGAGCCCCGAGCTCTGTGGGAGCCGCAGCGCCTCAGTGAGGGTCTCCCCTAAAGGCCTCCTGGAAACAGCCCCTTCCGGGACAAGGCGCAGGTAGCTGCAGGGTCCCCTGAGGCTTGCGGGGAGCAGGCCCCAGCACGCTGTCCCCCGGGAACCTCCTGCCAAGTCTCCGGCTCAGAGGGAGGTCGAGCTGTTTGGGGGTGCTGGCCTGTGGACGCCGCGGAGCCTCCCCACTTCTGAAGCGGCGCATTACCAAGGGGTGTCAACCCTCGGTCCCAGCTGCTGTTTCTGGGAGGAATGCCACCGGGTATCAGGGCAGGACAGACAGCAAAGCCCAATGCAGCCGGGTGGGGGGGGACGGCCTTGCTCCAAGCCCCCCCGCCCTGTGCCCCCCGCGACGTCTGGGCTGGATCCCAGCCTCCTGGAATGACTCCGGTTGGTTGGTTTGCTTTTAATTTTTATTTTTTAAACTATTTAGCCTTTATTATTTTACAAGCAATAAATGACATAAATGCTTCCTTAAGTATATTTCCCTTCCTCCCTAAAGAGATACATTATCTCATTTTATTTTTGTTCTACTTTTTAACTCATAACTACTTAGGTAAAATGTTACCTTTACATATGGCCGTTGGGACTACTCTGACAAATGAACATTGTTATTGACTTCTACATCTCTTATTGTGGAACTTCATATACTTTCCAATTATAAGGACCAACCACTTTTTTTTTTTAAGTTGTAACATATAACATATATACATAGAAGTAGTAACTTTCCAAGTGCAACGTAACAGGTAGTTAGAGAACAAATTTCAAAGAATGTTAAGGGTTACAGTTCCACAGATTCAGTTATTTCGTTATTGTAAAATATAACATATATACAAAAAAAATCTTTCAAAGTATGATTTAATAAGTAGTTATATATATATGTATATATATGTGTGTATATATATTTATATATATATATATGAAATTTCCAAAGTTGTTATGAATAAAGCACCACAGTTTCAGTTATTTCCTTATTGTGAAATATAACATATATGCAAAAAGGTATAACTTTGAAAGTATAATTTAATAAGTAGCCATAGAACAAATTTCAAAGGATGCTATGGGTTACGGTTCCACCATTTCAATTCTTTCCTTCTAGCTATTCTAATACCCTAGCAACTAAGAAAAAGAAGATTGTACAGAGATTCAATATTTATAATCCTTTGTTAAATTCCATCTTGTCTGTGGCTACCTCTTCCTCTAGTTTAATCACTTTCCCAGTCTTCAGAGCTGTCTAGGCAGTGACCACTCTGACCTGTTCATGTTGAAAAGAGGTGTCAATAGTATGGGAAAAGGGGACACATCTGTTTGATGTTCTTGAAGAGGTTATTGCCTCGGGGTTTGGGGGACTTAGCTGGCAGAGGAATTTTCTGACAGATTTAAGTTCTGAAGAATAAACTTAGTGGGTGAAACTTTTATAGTCTCAGGAATCCAGGTATTCTTTAGGGTTTGGGGGACTACTATTGACTTGGGCTTATCATACTGTGGCCATTTGGCGTATCTAGGTGAAGCTTGCATAGGAGTAACCTCCAAGGACAACCTCTCGACTCTATTTGAAATCTCTTAGCCACTGAAACCTTATTTTATTGCCTTTCTTTTCCCCTTTTTGGTCAAATAGGCACTCTCAATCCTTGATGCCAGGGGTCAGACTCATTCCCGGAATCCAAGTCCCACTTGCCAGGGAGACTTCCTCACCTGGGGGGGGGGGCGTCCTGTTCCACACTGGGGGGAGGGTGATGAACTTATTTTCAGAGTTAGGCTTAAAGTTCACGTTTGAGCAACAAAAGAGGTTCTCTGAAGGTGACTCCTAGGCACAGTTATAGGTGGACTTAGCCTCCATTTTACAACCATAAGTTTCACAAAAACAAGTCTCAAGATTGAGGGCTTGGCTTATTAAGTAGGGGATTCCTAAATCCACGTAGCATATGTTATGTCCACAATAATCAATCTGTATCTCACATTATCATCACTTAGTTGTACATTTCTCATCACTGTCCATTTTAAACAGTTCTCATGACCCAAAACACTTCTTAGCTCTTGTGAACCTCTAATTATTTGTCCCTAGTATTTGTGTGGTACCAGTAAGGTATTCCTATTAACTATAGTCTCTAGTATGCAATAGGTAGATTTTTCCCATATACCCTTCTGTTTTCAACTCTCCGTGCTGGTGTCATACCTTAGAAGTATATCATGCAAGCTCCTATGTTTGTGGTGCTGATCTCTGGGAAACATGCCTTTAAACCTCTTTCAATCCTATTCACCTTCAATAGAGCTCTGATACTTACAATCCCATTAACAAAAATTAACCACCCCTATCCATTACCATAACTTTGAATTCACCATTATTAACATATCTGAACATATTAGGTTATTATTGCCCCTCACAGCTATTGTCTATCACCAGGTCCCCAATATTCTACATTACAAGACACTGATTTTACATTATTCAGGGAGTTCATGTTAGTGGTAACATGCAATTTCTCTCTTTTTGTGTCCAACTTATTTCACTTGGCATTATGTCTTCAAGGTTCATCCATGTTGCCATGTTTCAGGACCCTGTTCCTTTTCACTGCTGCACAGTACTCCATCGTTTGTATATACCACATTTTGTTTATCCACTCGACTGTTGAAGGGCACTTCAATTGTTTCTGTCTCTTGGTGATTGTGAACAACGCCACTGTGAACACTGGTGTGCAAATGTCTGTTCGTGTCACTGCCTTCAGATTTTCTGAACTGAAATTGCCGGATCGTAGGGTAACTCACTATCTAGTTTTCTGAGGAACTGCTAAACTGTCTTCCAGAGTGGTTGTACCTTTATATATTCCCATCAGCAGTGAATAAGAGTCCCAGTTTTTCCACATCCCCTCCAGCATTTGTAGTTTCCTGTTTGTTTAATAGCAGCCATTCTTATTGGTGTGAGACAGTATCTCATTGTGGTTTTTATTTGCATTTCCCTAATAGCTAGTGAAGATGAACATTTTTTCATGTGTTTTTTAGCCATTTGTGTTTCCTCTTTGGAAAAATGTCTTTTCATATCTTTTGCCCATTTTATAATTGGGCTATTTGTACTATTGTTACTGAGTAGTAGGATTTCTTTTTATATGCAGGATATCAGTCTCTTATCAGATATATGATTTCCAAATATTTTCTCCCATTGAGTTGGCTGCCTCTTCACCTTTTTGACAAAGTCTTTTGAGGCACAGAAACTTTTGATTTTGAGGAGTTCCCATTTAACTATTTTTTCTTTTGTTACTTGTGCTTTGGGTGTAAAGTCTAAGAAGTTACCTCCTAATACTAGGTCTTGAAGATGTTTCCCTACATTATCTTCTAGGAGTTTGATTGTGCTGTCTCTTATATTAAGATCTTTGATCCACTTTGAGTTAATTTTTGTATAGGGTGTGAGGTAGGGGTTTTCTTTCATTCTTTTGTTTATGGCTATCCAGTTCTCCAGCCCCATTTGTTGAAGAGACTGTTCTGTCCCAGTTCTGTGGATTTGGGGGCCTTATCAAAAATCAGTCGACCGTAGATCTATGGGTCTATTTCCAAACTCTCAATTCGATTCCATTGATCAATGTGTCTACCTTTGTGCCGACACCATGCTGCTGTGACCACTGCAGCTTTATGTTAGGCTTCAGAGTCTGGAACTGTAAGTCCTCCCACTTTGTTCTTTTTTAGGATGTTTTTGGCAATTCGAAGCCCTTTTCCCTTCCAAATAAATTTGATAACTAACTTTTCCAAGTCTGCAAAGTAGGTGTTGGAATTTTGATTGGAATGGCATTGAATCTGTAGATCAGTGTTCTGATTTGCTAATGCTGCTGGAATGCAAAAAAAAAAAAACAAAAACACCAGAAACAGATAACTAAAGGGGGTTTATTTGGTTACAAAATTACAGTCTTAAGGCCATAAAGTATCTAAGGTAAGTCATCAACAGTAGGGTACCTTCATTGGAGAAAGGCCATCGGCATCCAGAAAACCTGTGTTAGCTGGGAAGGCACATGGCTGGCATCTACTTGCTCCCAGGTTGCATTTCCAAATGGTGTTCTCCAAAATATCAGCTTTTCTTTTTTTTATGTTTTTTTATTCTTCTATTTGTTAATCATGTTTCTGGGCAGCAATTCCATGATTACAGTTTCAGGGAAGAAGGGGCAAGCTGGGGCTGGGGAGGAACAAAGAGGATATGATTGGATGTTTGGAGAAATTGCTACTGGGCAGGAAGAAAGAGTGGAAGCTTTCAGAACAGAGGCATAGGTTTGAAACAGAATGGATACCGAGTAAAGAAAACCAGTCAGCAAGGCAAGGATGTTGTGATGGTTTGAAGCTTTATGGATCTCAGAAGATCATGTTCTTTGAGCTAATCATTCCTGTGGGTATAGACCTAATGTGATGGACCTTTTGATTAGGTTATCTCAGGTGAGGCATGCCTCAAGTGGGTCTTAATTTATAAGAGGATGAAATACAGAGAAAAAGACACAGAACGAGAGAGAGAGAGAGAGAGAGAGAGAGAGAGAGAGAGAGAGAGAGAGAGAGAGAGAGAGAGAGAGAGAGCAAAGAGAAAGATACAGAAGACCAGGTAAAAGACAAAGAAGCTGAGAGAGAGCCAAAATATCAGCTTTTAATAGCCGTCTTCAAAATGTCTCTCAGCTGCAGCTTCTCTGTATGTCTAAGCACTAATGTTAGCCCTTTTATATGGCTCCAGTGATTTAAGACCCACCCTAAATGGGTGGAGTAACACCTCCATAGAAATTATCCAATCAAAGGGTCTTGCCCACAGTTGATTGAGTCCAATCTCCATGGAAACAAACACTCAATAGGTTCCAACCTAATCAACACTAACCCATCTGCCCCCACAAGACTGATCAAAGGATGTGGTGTTTTGCGGGACATAATACATCCAAACTGGCACAATCAGTTTGGGTAGAACTGAAATCTTAATGTTTAGTCTTCCTATCCTTGAGCTGGGATTTTTTTCCACCCATATATGTCCTTTTTTATTTCTTTTGTAAAAATTTTGTAATTTTCTGTGTAAGGTCTTTTAAGGGACTGATCCACTTTTAAAACTGGAAGCTCCCCATCCCGAGCTACTGCACGGTGGACACCTCCCCCCATGGCTCAGCAGTGCCCCCCCACCTCCCTTGCCAGGGTGTCTACACTGTGCCTCCAGGGTTTACACCTGCCCCCTCTCCTCTTGTGCAGCCTTCACCCAGGCCTCGGGCCAGCTGCCCCTGCACCCTCACCCAGCTTCCCTGACCTGGGTCAGCAGTCCAGTCCCCAGGGGGTGCACGGTGCACCCCAGCGCCTTCTCGCAGGGCACTGGGTGCTGCTGACACGGGGCTGTGCTTGCTGTGTGTTCTCCCACCGCAGGATGGGGCTCGGGCATCAGGACCCCCGGCAGGAACACTCCAGACCCCACCCCACCTGCTGCCGTGGCCCACCTGCTGCCCCCACCCGCACCACAGCAGTTCCCTAGAGGGTCTCCGCTGCACCCACTGGCCCCGCCCAGGGCAGCCGCCCATCGGTGCCCGCCTTGACACCTTTGCCAGTCCGAGCATGTTACACGTGAGGAGCCCTACAGTGGGGAGTTTGGGTACTGGATTTCCTCTCACGCGGCAAGTCTAAACAAGTCTAAACAATTTCCTCATCTGAATGATGGCCAGATAGCAAACTGACTCAAACATCACAAACATAAAGTAAATATGTTCCCACTCCATTTTAACACAAAAACATCAGTGCACTTTCTTTCTAATCCCCGTGATTTTCCCATACGAGATTCAAGACCTCCCTGGAGGGAGAGGTGCCCAGGGTCTCCGCCGGGGGCTGGCGGCATCCGGCCGCCTCGGGACCTAGCTGGGTACGTCCCACGTGGCTGTCTGTGGCCTTGGACGCAGGGTCGGTGGGATTTTGCATTTCTGCAGAAGTATGATGCAAAGCAGACTCTGTCCAGAGGATTTTTTTAGCTTGACGGGCTCCTGAGACACATCCTTATATTCTCCAGCCCTGGTAGTCAGGGGTCCGTGGGGCTCGCGGAGGCCACGGTGCACTAGCACGCCCCTGTCGGGACTCGCCCCGAGCACGCCCCCCGCCCCTCCAGGGCGCCCCTCCCCGCGGTGGCCGCCAGGGGCCGCTGCCGCGCGCCCCAGCCTCGGGCACAGTCGCCGGGGAGGGGGCGCCGGGCCCCGTTGGAGCCTCCGGCTTGAGCCCGCGGCGGAGGGGCGCCCCTCAGATCCCAGGGAACGTTCCGAAGCACCCGCGGAAGAAGGGAAGCAGCAAATGAAGCGCTGCGGAGTCACCGCCATCGGGACTGCAGACAGGCCCCGGGAAATACCCGCGGAAACGACAGAGGACGTCCGGGACAGACAGACAGACACGCGCCTCCAGAGGGACTTCAAGGACCAGCAAAGCAAGTGGGCGAGAGCCCCGCCGAGGAGCACCGTCGCCGTCAAATGTCAGATCAAGGCAATAGAAAGGGGAATAAAGGCTTCTGGAGACAACAGTCACACAGGGTCTGGGGGGTGGGGGGTGGACCGCCAGCCACACTAAATCCAGAAATGCATCAAGATTCTTGCAGAGATGCCTCCCACCTAGAATTCCACAAGCAGCCCAGCAGCCTCCCCTTTTGGAGCCGGAAGCCCAGGGACTGTGGGAAAGAGGCCACCTGGTGAGCTCAGCCGCCCCAGGGAGGGGTCTGTACTTCCCTTAGGGACCTCAAGGATGGATTTGCATCTGGAAACCTAGGCAGACAGCATAGCACAAAGGATATCTGTTAATCCAGGGAATCCAAGCCAAAAAAAGAACCATCAAAATTACATGACACAACCCGGCTCCACCACGAACACTCTCCTCAGAATAATGCAAACATTGAATTCTGATTTTACCAGAAAGTGAAGTATACTGACAGGATGGAAAGGGGCTGGGAGCAAGAGAATCAAATGCTTACTCTACAGAGCAGTGAACTGACCACTAACAGCTAACACTGGAGTTGCTGTGGGTTTTTCTTTCCCTAAGACCGTCTAATCATATTGTTTTAGGAAATGGAGGTGGACACCACTCTCATTAAAGCTGGAATTGAGTTTGGAAAGGTGAGCTGGGAGCCTGCTGCATGTCACCATGAGCCCTGTAGAGATATTTCACTTTATAAACTTTATAAATATACCTCCTTGGTAAAAAAAAAAAAAAAAAAAGCAAATTAGACTTCGGTTTCTGACCAAGATGGAGTCACAGGGACCAGGTTCACTCTCTGGGATGGTTCCAAGCCGTGTGTTCCCCAGAAAAGCATGTTTCTAAAGCTAATCCACTCCTGTGGGTGTGGACACACTGCCAGCAGGACTTGTGGTGAGGAGGATCTTAAGTTAAGGTGTGATCCACCTCCTTCAGGGTGGGTCTTAATCCTCTTACTGGAGCCCTTTATAAGAGCATGAAACTAGACAAAAAGAGAGAAAGCCACAGAAGCAAGAAGCTGAGAGCAATGAAACCACCACGGGAGACACGGCAGACGCTGCCCTGTGCCAGAGGAGCCCAGGATCGCCAGCAGCTGGTCTTCAGGGGAGAAAGTCTCGCCTGATGATGCCATGAATTGGGGAATTTTTCTCAAACTCTAGACTGGAAGCTTGCAAGCTAATAAATTCCCATAGTTAAAGCCAACACATTTTATGGTATCTGCTTTTGGCAGCTTAGCAAACCAGAACACTCTCCCACCTGCAACAACTGTTAAAACAGGCAAAATACGTGAAACCACGGCCCTGAAGGTCAGGACGCTGGGCAGCGAAGGACAGCTGTCCCTGAGAGAGAGAGACCATGCACGTGAGCCCTTGTCACCCACTTGCTGCCTCCAGGGCTCCTAGACACAGCACGGGGAGGGTCCCCGGTGAGCTCCCTGGTTAAGGACATGGAGCTGAGGGTCCGGGGAGACCGTGAGCACCGAGAGGACAGAGCAGCCTGGGCCCTTGTGGTTCACATACAGGTACCTGAGGAGATGCCCCGAGGACAGGGAAGAGCCCCAAAGCAGGGAAGGGAGCAGGACCTGGGGCACGCACAGGGCTGGGAATGGCACCTGTTCCCACCTGCCCACCTGGCAAACTCACAACCCACAGGGATTGGTGGAGCCTGGACAGGTTCTGCCCCAGTGGTTGGAAGACTCAGCCTGAGACTGAGTACCGCTCTGGGGCCACCCAGCAGAGCGCTCAGGGAGACGTGAAGGAGCAAAGCGTTTCCAAGTAACTTAACTGCACCCGAGAATATTGCTGACAGGGTGGTGCAGGAATGAGACACAGACACGAAGTTAAGAATTAAGGGAGCAGGGGACCCACATAGCATTGTGTGCTAAGTGGATACTAGTATAGCTTTGCTCCAGGTATTTATTTGTTTCCACAGATAAAAAGTCCTAAGGCACACAGAGGACCCCAGGTGCATCTGTTTACATCCTGTTTGCATATCCGAAGGGATAATCTAGGTTCAGGACAATGGTTAACCTTGTTATCATAGCCACAAGACATATCTTTACAGGGTGTGCCTGTGAGGCATTCTATGCAGGCCAGATGGAAGTTAGCAAGACAGGGAAGTCAAGGACAGACCATCCAAGACTTGCAGCTTCTTGTATTAACAATGCGGGTGCTGCCATGGACAGTGTTCTGTCCCGGCAAGACTTGATGTTCCACACCCCCGAGCACGTTCAGGACGCACTCCCAGCTCAGGCTAGTTTCCCACACGAGAACAGGGATCAAGAATATTCATAGGAATGCAAAAATATCCAGCACCCAAAAAGGTAAAATACACAATGTCTGGCAGCTAATCAAAAATGTCCAGGCATGCAAATCAGCGGGAGTTACGACCTATAAGAGAAGAAGAATCAAGCAATAAAAACATACTCAAACTGACACAGATGTTAGAATTTGCAAAGAAGGACAGTAAAATGCTAGTTTAACTATATTCTATATGTTAAAAAATCTAGGAGAAAGTTTGAATAAGGAAAGTAGATGCACGGAAAACATTTTAAAAGATCCAAGGCAAACTTCTAGAGGTGAAAACTATAATGTATGGGATGAAAAATACACTGGGGGGAAAGGAATGGCAGATTAGATATTGTACAAAAGAAGATTCATGAATTTGAAGACATAGCAATAGAAACTATCCAAAATGAAAGACATAGAGAAAGAAAAAAAGATTTCATTAAAAAAAGAGAGAGTGAGCTGTGGGACAACTTTGAGTGGCCAAATATATGTGCAATTGGAGTCCACAAAGGGGAAGGTGGACTATTTGAAGAAATAGCCAAAAGTTTTCAAAATTTGATGAAAATTATAAGCCCAAAGATCCAAGAAGCTCAATGTACTCCAAGCACAAGAAACATGGAGAAAATGGCACCAAATCAGATCATAATCAGATTGACTAAAACCAGTGATAAAGAGATCTTAAAAGCAGCCAGAGAAAAAGGAGACATCAACCACATCCAGAGAACAAAGGGTGACAGGAGGCTTCTCTTCAGAAAAATGCAAGGGATAAAAAACATCAACCTAGAATTCTACACCCAGAAAAAATATATTTCAAAAATAAAAGGGAATAAACACACTTCTTCAGGCTTACAAAAGCTGAAAGAATTCATGATCAGACCCACACTATAAGAAATGTTAAAGGAAGTCCTTTAGGCAGAAAGAAAAGATTTATACCAGATATGAATCTGATCTTCACAAAGGAACAAAGAGCACCAACATGGTAACTTTGTGAATAAATATATTTTCTTATTATTTGAATCTTATAAAAGATAACTGATGGTTTAAACAAAAGCAATTACAGTGTGTGTGGGCTTTTATCATACATAGAAGTAAGACATATAATGACAGCAGCACGATGGTCACAGGGAGAAAGGAAGCTCTCATGCAACACAGGAAGTGGCTCGATATCACCTGATGATGGACTGTGGTAAGTTGAAAACAAATCCTATAAACCTTAAAGCAAGCTCTGAAATAACACAGGGTTACAGGATATAAAATGGAATCTTGAAAGTATTCAATTAATTCAAAAGAAGGCAGAAAAAGAGGAAAGAGACAACAAAGTGCAGATGGACACATGGAAAACAAATATCTAATCAGCAATAATCACATTATATGTAATCGGTCTGAACAACTCAGTTAAAAGAGAGGGACTGTCAAATTGGATTAAAAAGCAAGATGCGAGAATATGCTTCCTACAAGAAACCCACTTTAAATATAAGACAGAAACTAGTTAAAAGTGAAAGAATGAAAAAAGATATACCATATTAACACTAATCAGAAGAAGGCTGGTGTTCTAGTTTGTTAATGCTGCCAGGATGCAAAACACCAGAAATGGATTGGCTTCTACAAAGGGGGTTTATTTGGCTACAAAGTTACAGTCTTAAGGCCATAAAGTGTCCAAGGTAACACATCAACAATCGGTACCTTCCCTGGAGGATGGCCAATGGCGTCCAGAAAACCTCTGTTAGCTGGGAAGGCACGTGGCTGGCATCTGGTTTCAAATGGCTTTCTCTCAGAACGTTCCTCTCTAGGCTGCAGCTCCTCTTCAAAATGTCACTCTCAGTTGCTCTTGGGGTGTTTGTCCTCTCTTAGGTTCTCTGGAGCAAGAGTCTGCTTTCAACGGAGCAAAAGTCTGCTTTTAATGGTCATCTTCAAACTGTCTCTCATCTGCAGCTACTCTTGCAGTTTCTGTGCGTTCTTCAGAGTGTCCCTTTTGGCTGTAACAAGCTTGCTCCTTCTGTCTGACCTTATAGGGCTCTAGTAAACTAATCAAGGCCCATGCTGAATGGGTGGGGCCACACCTCCATGGAAAACTATTCAATCAGAGTCATCACCCACAGTTGTGTGGGGTGCATCTCCATGGAAACACTCAAAGAATTACAATCTAATCAACACTGGTATGTCTGCCCACATAAGATTACATCAAAGATAATGGCATTTGGGGGGACATAATACACTCAAACCGGCACAGCTGGGGTAGCTTATTAAGATAAGACAAGGTAGATTTTAGAGCAAGGAATATTATCAGAGACAAAGACGGACATCTCATAATGATAAAGAGGCCAATTCATCAAGAGGACATAACAATCCTAAACCCTGATGCACCTAATAACAAAGCTTCAAAACACATGAAGCAAAAACTGATAGAAATGCAAGGAGAAATGGGCAAATCCACATTTAAAGTAAGAGATTATATTAGCCATCTCTCAAAAGTTAATAGAACAGGTGATCAGAAAATCAGTAAGGAAATAGAGAACTTGAGCAACACTACCAAACAATTTGACCTGGTTGACATTTATAGAACACTCCACTCAACAACAACAGAATTCACACTCTCTTCATGTGCACTCAGAACATTTACCAAGATAGACCATATTTTAGGCCAAAAACCAAATCTACATAAACTTAACAGAATTCAAATCATATAAAAATATATTCTCTGACCACAATGGCAATAGGTAACAAACCAATACAAAGATATCTGGAAAAATCCTCCAAATATTTGGAAACTAAATAAGACACTTCTAAATCACCCAGGGATCAAAGAAAAATCAAAAGAGAAATTAGAAAGTATTTTGAACTGAATGAAAATGAAAACAACTATCAAAATTTGTGGGATGCTGCTAAGGCAGTACTTAAGAAGGAAATTTGTAGCACTAAAATGCCTATATTATTCAAGAAGAAAGGACTCACTCAATGACCTCCACTTCTATCTCAGGAAACAATAAGAGCAGAGCAAACTGAATCCAAAGAAAGGAGAATAGAGGAAATGAAGACCAGAGCAGGCTTCAGTGAAATAGAAAACAGAAAAATAATAAAAGTCAATGCAGGGGAGTTGGACAAGATGGCAGCATAGAGAGGACTGGAAGCTAAGCAGTCCCCCTGGAACAACTAAAAAAAACCAGAAACAACTAGTAAATAATCTGGAATAACTGCCAGGGGACAAACGAGACCGTCCATTCATCACACACCAACCTGAATGGGGAGGAATGCCTAAGATTGCAGCATAAAATCTGTAAGTAAAACCTGCAGATCCAAGTCATGAGATCCCTCCTCCACAGCCCGAGCTGCAAAGCCTGGTGGTGCCAGAGAGAAGCTCTCTCCCAGCAAGCAAATATAGCTCAGCTGAGCTACAACTGGGGTTTTAAGTAGCGAG
>PVKY010007060.1:0-15298 GCA_004027775.1 Bradypus variegatus | reverse complement strand
CCGTGTGGATCATTCCAGATGGCTCCCCCGCCTGGCCTGTCATTTCCCACTCCAGCAGAGAGAAGCCTGGCTGGGGTGGGGTGTTTCCAGCCAGGAGTAAAGGGAATAAACACGTGCTCTGGAGAGGAAACCAGCTCCTATCACAGACGGCGACTCTCTCCTGGAACACGCCAGCACGTGGGTGGCCGGGTTAGGGCCACTTCTGTGGAGACCCCGTGTTGTCTCTGCACAGCTGGGGCAGGTCACCCTGAACGTGTCCCCAAGGCACTCCTAGGTTCCAACTCAGCTGTGAAACAAAGGCTATTTTTAGAGATTTCTGTGATTTCCATCGTGACATCGTCTCTGACATTTCTTCCTTTTGTGGCTTGGCCCACAGCATCTGACACAGGGCCTGTGCCCCCAGGTCGGCTTTCCTTCTCTTTCCTAGTAGGGAAGTGACCTCCTTGAGCATCTTAAATGCTTGTTACTTATCTTCTGCCCCCAGAAGCCTCTGTTTCAGGGGTTTGGTCTGCCCCCTCTCCCCAGTTGTTAGGGTGGGCCTCGGGGGGCCACTGTAGTGCCTGCCGTGGGAGAGGGGCATTCTGGAAAGAACAAGCAGACTGTACAGTATGTCTTGTGCCAGCCGAGTCCTTCCTCTCTCTGGCCCTCGTTTGAAGTGGGGGTGGGGGGTAAACCAGATCACACAGCTCTGTGCAGGGGTGGGATGGGGGTGGGGAGGGGATGCAGGGGTCTTTCTGGATCCACCTCTGCCCCTGCAACCCCTCCTCAGCCAGAGCTGCTGCTTGTGGAGGGCTACGGAGCCTCTATTCAGATTTTTTTAGGGCACAGGTTTTCACTTACATTAAAACAGAACAAAACAAAACACTAGTGGGGCAGACAATCTCCAGTGTCCTTAAATACTCCTGGGGACCCGTTTGTTCTTCCTGTGTTATGACAAGGGCTTCCGAAGACATCGCTTACCGCCCCTGCTGGTGGCCTGGCCTCACAGAGGAGACGTGGCTCCCCTAGGTGTTCTTCCCATCTGGGATGGGGCACCCTCTGGCACCTGCTGTCTCTGGGCAGTGGGATGGGCAAGGGTGGCCCCGAGTTTAAGCTCCTGGGCTTGGCGAGGTCTGGCCTGGCCTCTTCTCTAGGGAGAGCCCTGGGGACTGGTCATGTGGCTTGCTGGATCTGTGGCCCCTCATGTCAGCCGAGTCCTGCTCCTCCCGCAGAGGCTGCCCCTCCTCCAGGGACCTGGGTACCTGCCCGGGCATGTGACTCACTCTGTCCTTTTGGGCCCTCACAGTCCTTACAGAGCTCAGGGCAGTGGCCTCAGGCACAGGCCAAACAGGTCTGAGATCCCAGTTAGAAATGCCTGACCCTCCAGGGGTGCCCCTCATGGGCGGCAAGAGGGAGGCCAGACCCACCCCAGAAAGGAGTCTGGGGTGGGAAACTTTGAGGAAGAACCTTCTCTGGATCCTGCGTCCTATAGTTCCTACAAACACACTCACACTTATAGGGCAATTGGGAAAACTGGGACATGGACTTAATCTTTTAGATATGACAGTTTTTTTTTTAATAAGTTACTGGGGAACCCACTTTAAGCATCAAGGTTGCAATTCGCAGGCTTGGCGAATTGGGTACAGCCGATTGCTTTGGGGCACTGGCTCTGAGATTGGAGGGTGTGGGAGCAACCAGGTGTGACTGTGACACCTGGTCTAGTTTGGTTCTGGGGACAAGGGCCAAACCTGGGGACATCCCACAGGACCAGGAGTTTTGGCTTCTTGGACCTTAGTGTTCTCTGAGCAGGGCTGGCCCTGGTCCACAGTGGGAGTGGGTCAGTAAGGGGCCTTGGCCCTTGGAATCGACATCCCCACTTCAGACACATCCGTGCATGAGACAGATTGAAGTAAGAAGCCATAATGGAAGGATCCAAAAACTTTTTATAAAGATTAGCAAGGAAGGAGCTACAGTTGAATGAAGAGGAAAGAATGACATAGAAGGAGTATGGCTTAGGAGAACTGGCAGAGGAAATAAGAATATATTGGTTAGGAAATAGTCAGGAACCTTACCCAGCTGATAGGCTGATTGAGAAGGGACAGTGGGTAGGGTGGCGGTGTCTGGGGACAAGTTTCTGGTAGCTTCTGGTAGGTAACCCTGTGCCCTGGCTGGCAGGAGGCTGTGTGGAGGAGGATGGCAAAGAGAGAGCACCTGGCCCAAATCCTCTGGGCCACATCCGCCCCTGATGAACTGAGGGGCCTTGGGCTGGGCACAGAGGCTTCTGAGCCTCAGTTTCCCTCTCTCGCAGATGGAGAGCCCAGTCTGGCCAGCAGATACTCACTGGGTACTGTTTACAGTCAGGGACACTAGCCTGTTGTCAGAACTGTGAAGGTGAGCTTGATCAGCCAAGTTGGTTCCGGGGGCCTGGCCTGCAGAGCGGAGCCAGGAGAGGCACTTGCTTTGCTCGACATCTCCGGGAGACAGCCACTGTGCATGCACTTCCAAGCATTTCTCATTTCAGTCATTGCAGGAACCGTGGGAGGCGGGAGAAATTCTCCCCAGTTTACAGACTGGGGAACGGAATGAGGGACTGAACAAGGGAGGCCCAGCCAGCAAGTAGAGGGGCTGCTCTCGCTCTGCCCCCACCTTGGAGGACTGTGTGGAAGGGCAGGTGGCCTGCACCTCGTAGAGAGAGGCACGGATGTGACCTTTGGTGGGTAAATGTACAGGAACCATGGGTAAGGCGGCATCTTCCTTGCTTGCTCGATGGAGCTGGGAGACAGAATGCCACTGGGGAAGAGAATGTTCTTTGTCTCCTGAGGCCAGGCAGCTTCACGGCCCAGATTCTCAGGTCCTCCAGTAGTCCTATGAGCTGGGGCATTTTAGGGGCTGCGTGCATTCCCCTCCCTGCTTCTCAGCTGAACCAGCTGCCCACCCTCAGGCCCTGCTCCCTCAGTCACAGAGCCTGTTCCCCCAGCCCTGCCCATCTGGGAGCATGGCTGCTGGGCTGTGGTTTTTGTGTCAGTACCCAAGAGCTAACAGGAAGGATGGAGAACATGTGTGAACTCTAGAACTGGCCGTCCTAAGAGGCAGACTTGTGCTCTGCCACTTTTCTTGAGTGATGCTGTTTACCTTGTGCAGATGGTTCAGTTTCCCCACACGTGCACTGCATATTACTAAGAATACGGTAGAGGTCTGAGGGATGTAGCACTGGTCTCCTTCCTTCTATTCTGCCAGACTGTGTGCTCATCTGCCCATCCATGCCCACCCCAGCACACAGGAAGGAGCCTCAGAAATGTTTGCACCTCTTGGTTGAGATTGTCATTGACAGGGATCAAAAGGAAGAGGGCATACTGGTGCTGAAGGCTGAAGTTGTGGGGTTTTCCTAATCCTCGCTTTCTTTCTCATCTTGAGAGCAGCCCCTGGAAAGGAAGGAATGGAGCCTTTTAACCGCCTTTATGTTGCTGCACTTTCTCAGCCCAGATGCATAACAGCTGCAGGGGAGGCTGCGTTCTCTAGGGAAACAGAACCAACTGGATACATATGTATGTAAATAGTAAGGGATTTATTATAGGATTTGGCTGCAGTGACAGTGGGGTTGAGCAAGTCCTCTTTCCATACAGCAGGTCGTGATTTGGGAGCTCTGGCGAAGGTTTTGATGAATTCAAGAAGCGGGCTGGCTGAAGTAGAGATGGAAATTCTTCTTTCTGACTGCTGAAATCCTCTTTCTCTGTTTAAGACCATCAACTGATTGGAGGAAGCTTCTCTCATTGAGGAAGGTTATCTTCTTTGTTGATTGTTGATATCATCAGCCCATAGATGCAATCGGTTGATTTAAATTCACGAAGTACCCTCACAGTAGCACTCAGGCCTGAGCTTGCTTGACCAAACAACTGGATGCCATCATCTAGTCAAGTGACGCATGAACTTAGCCATCACAGGTGGGTATTATTATTGCCCAAATTTATTGGGAAGAGGAACAGGTTTGGGGGTGTGCTGGTTTGGATGTATTATGTCTCCCAAAATGCCATGTTCTTTGATGCAGTCTTGCGGGGGCAGATGTATTAGTGTTGATTAGGTTGTAACTTTTGGATTGGGTTGTTTCCATGGAGATGCACCCAACTGTGGGTAATACTTTTGATTAGATTATTTCCATGGAGGTGTGGGCCCACCCATTCAGCGTGGGTCTTGATTTAATCACTGGAGTCCTTTAAAAATGCTGGCACATACCCAGAAGCCAGCTGGCTTAGCTCACAGAGGATTGGAGTTGTGGACCCCTGATGTTGGCTGCAGCTTAGAGAGACATTTTGGAGATGGCTGTTGAAAGCAGACTGTTGCTGACACTTTGGAGATGCTAGCCCAGTGTTTGCTCCGGAGAAGCTAAAAGAGGACAAAACACCCTAAGAACAACATTTTAAAGAACACACAGGAGCTGAGAGAGGAGCTGTAACACAACCTGGGATCAGCAGATGCCAGCCACGAGCCTTCCCAGCTAATAGAGGTTTTCTGGACACCATTGACCTTCCTTTGGTGAAGGTATACGCATTGATGCCTTAATTTGGACATTTTCATGCCTTCCGACTATAAATTTGTAACCAAATAAGCTCCCTTTATAAAAGCCAAACCATTTCTTGTATTTTGCGTAACAGCAGCTTTAGCAAACTGGAATGGGTGGGTGGGTGGGTATAATGGGATGAATTGTGCCTCCCTGAGAAGATACAGCCATATCCTAACCTGCAAAACTGTGAACATGACCTTATTTGGAAAAGAGGTCTTCGGAAATGTCCTTGAGTTGAGATCTAAAGAAGAGGTAGTCCTGGATTACCTGAGTGGACCCCAAATCCAGTGCCAAGGGTGCTGATGAGAGACAGAAGGGAAGGTACACACACATGGAGGTGGCTGTGTGAAGGTGAAGGCAGAGGTTGGGGGATGCTGTCATCAGCCAGGGAACTCAGGGGCCACCAGAAGCTTCAATAGTCAAAGAAGGATGGTTCTGTAGAAACTTTGGAGGGAGGGTGGCCCCACTGAGCCCTGATTCTGGATGCCTGGCCTCCGAGAATAAAGCAGGCCTCCAGTTTGTGGTGCTTTATCCAGCAGCCCTAGGACACTAGGACAGAGGTAGTGCAGGTATTCAGGGCCCCCTGGTCAGCAGGCCGGGCTGCGAGCCGTGCTGAGGGATGGAGGAGGCTGAGTCATCAGGGGTCAGGTCTGCAGGGACAGGTAGGCAGGTAAGCCAGGGCACAAGTGAAGGCTGCTGGGCTGCTAGAGCTGGGGGCAGGTGCCTTGGGGAGGGGCGTAGCTGCAGAGGGCAGGGCCAACCCTGGACAGGGGATTGCTCCCTGTGGAGGGCAGGGCTGACCCCCTCGGTCTGCCCTTTGGAGCTGGGCTGTGTGGCCCGATGTGCAGCCGGGACCAGTGTTGTAGGGTCTGGGGAGACACTGCTGTGGGGAGACCCAAGGGCAGTGGGGGAGGTGGAGAAAAGCAGGCAGCTTGGTGATTTGCATGGATACACGTGACAATATCTGATGTCTTGAACTTGGGGCTGAAAGGATGTACTTGGTTTGCTGCAGAGGCACAGAGCAGGCTGCTAAAAGACCGCTGGGGCAGCCTTCTCTAATTACTCAACGTGGATAGGGCAAACCTTCTCTCACACTTCAGAATGTGTTGGTGGGTGAAATTATAAATGAACAAAAATATTGAAAGGGAAAGAAGGCACTTTGGGGGCAAAGTGTGATACACACATTAGAAAATGCTTGGTGGGTAAACGAGTGAGAGAAATGTGTGTGCATGTGAATATGTATATATGTATGGGTGTATGTGTGTGATGTATGTGTGTATGTGTATATTTATATATGTATGTGTGTGATATGTGTGTCCGTGTTTGTATATTTGTGTGCATGAATGTATGTGTGTGAGAGAGTGTGTGTGTCTGTGGACGTGCTTCCCTGTAGGTCCCTGCATTCACTTAAGGGTGTTTCCCATTGTCTTAGCATTATTTGGTAGCACAAAGTGTCCTCACCTTGTGAGAACCCAAGAATCAGCCAGCATGGGGTCAAGTTTGGGGATTCTGTTCTTCTGTTTACCTCCTACATATGGACAAATGTGTGCATTACAGACATTGGAGGAGACAAAAGGAACCTCATACTCCCAACAGCTCCTTGCAACAACCCTGTAGGATAATGGTATTGCCCCTAACTCCAAGAGGAGGAGCCTGAGGGTCAGAGTGGATCCCTTACTTCTTTGGCTGCACCTTGGCTCCAGATCTTCAGCTCCAAGGTTAGGTGTCAGCAAACTTGTTCTGTAAAAGGCCAGATGGGGAATATTTCTGGCTTTGGGGGCTACTCAGTCTCTGTCACAACCACCCAGTTCTGCCATTGGAGCATGGAAGCAGCTATGACTAGATAAATGAATGGGTACAATGTGTTCCAGTTAAACTTTATTTAAAAGAGCAGGTGGTAGGCTGGATTTGGCCTTCAGGCCACCATTGCTGTCCCTGGTTTAAAGTATGGTCTGGTTTATGGATTCTGTACTTCCTCCAGATTTCCCTCTGAAATGCTCCATAACTAAGTGCTGGTGTGGGGAGGGGCATGGAGGGGAGTGGGCAGGACCTAGGTGCCTGGCAGGACATGGATGGGAGGAGGCTAGGTGATGGGGCGAGGACAAGAGTGGACCTAGCAGGGAGAAAAGGAAGGAACTGGTCTCAAAGGCCACGGATAAATAACCCCCTTCCCCCGGGGCAGCTTCTGCTCCTGCCTGAGCCTCCACTGGGCCTTGGGCCTGGCTGAACCACCCTCACCCCTGCCCAGGTGGAGATGAGAGCCTGGCTGTGTGACTTGTGCTTGCTGGAAGAGACACCTACAGATGGGTTAGGCCTGGGACCACAAGAAAGGACAGCCACCTGTTCCCACGGCTGCCAGTGGGTGGGCAGGGCTGGGACCCCACAGGAGGCTGATGGGAGGGTGCCAGCACCATGGGCAGACAGGGCAGTTGTGGGTGGGGGTAGGGGGCAGGGGGCAGGCCAAGTTGGGCAGAACTGAAAGTGAAAGGGATGCGAAGGGCAGTCCTAAAATACCTCTACAGGGAGACTAGAAGGGTACAACTTTCCCCGCAAAAAGTGCACTTTCACTGAGCAATACGTGATCCTTGAAGACTCACCAAGTTCTGGAAACTTCTCCAGACCCGACAGAGAACAGCGCAGCCAAGGCCCTGCCCGCCCCATGGTTCACACTGTGGTTGTGGGGGAGACAGAAGCACACATGAGTGGGTGAGAGAAGCTCCTTTAGCTGAAGCAAGTGCTCAGACCATAGGTGAGGCCATGAGACAAGGCCTGGCCATGGACCCAGTCAGAAGAGAAGGCTTCCTCTGTCTTGGGGAGTTAGAATTCATTTCTCCTTCCTTGTCATTCCTGTTCAACCAGTGGGGTTGAAACTGGTGCCCTTGTGTGGCCATTCCTGACCCTGTGCCCTCTGCAGGGTCATGCCACTGTGACCCCATGGGATACCCATCAGCTACGGGCCTCTTGGTGTTTGGGGAGATACCACCCCTCCTCACCATGTCCCCTCTCTCCTTGGAGGACACTCCCTTATTGTCCACTCTCTCCCTTTGGGGGACACTCCTTTCCTTACCATCCCATCTGTCTACTTGGGGGACACTCCCTCCTCACCATCCCCTATTTCTCCTTGGGGGACACCCCACTCCATACCATCCCTCTCTCTCCTTGGGGACTCACCCTCCTCTAGCTTCCTTGGGCCCCTCTGAATAATAGTCTTCAGTCTTTTTATGGAAAGCTTCTTGTACCAGTTTGGATGTATTATGTCCCCTCAAATGCCACGTTCTTTAATGCAATCTTGTGGGGGCAGACGTATTAGTGTTGATTAGGTTGGAACCTATTATTGAGTGTTTCCATGGAGATGTGACTCAATCAACTGTGGGCGAGACCTTTGATAATTTTCATGGAGGTGTCACCCCACCCATTCAGGGTGCATCTGAATTAAATCACTGGAGTCATATAGAAGAGCTCACAAACAGAAGGACCTCAGAGGAGCTGCAGAGACACATTTTGAAGATGGCTTTTGGAAGCTGAAAGCTGATATTTTGGAGGACGCTATTTTGAAACACAACCTGGGAGCAAGCAGATGCCAGCCCCGTGCCTTCTCAGCTAACAGAGGTTTCCAGATGCCAGTGGCCTTTCTCCAGTGAAGGTACCCTATTGTTGATGCCTTACCTTGGACACTTTATGGCCTTAAGACTATAGCTTTGTAACCAAATAACCCCGTTTTAAAAGCCAGTCCATTTCTGGTGTTTTGCATAAATGGTAGCATTAGCAAACCGGAACACTTCTCTGTGTGCTTTTTTTTTTTAAGTGAAATACTCTGAAAACCAGAAAAAAATATAGTCTCCTGTTTTATTTTTATTTTTATTTTTTAAAATCTAATTCTTCTCAAATGGATGTTGAAGTCTCAGACAGCTCTTCCTCTGCCAGGCCAGTCACTTGTGAGCCCATTCGGTTTTCTGTGCCCCCACTCCTCCTGGCACCCCCATCCCACCCCGCTCTGCATTGGCTGCTCTGCTCTGCAGCCCCATCTCCTGTCATGCTGGGGTTGGCTCTTTCTCTCTCTCTGGTTATGAGCCTCTGTGTCCTCTACAGACCATTCCCATTTGGAGAGGCTCTTGCCTCATGTTCACTCACATTTGCCCCTGAGTCCACTCAGGGTAGCCCAGTTGGTCAACTTGTTGCCCAAGCTGGTGTTTTATTTCTGTGTTGAGCAAGATCTACATAAGTTTCCCCACTGTGGGCCTGCACAGGGTGGACACACTCATCCACTAGGGATCCTGTGGAAGAGGTACCCTCCAGCTGTGCTGCCAGAACACCACTGGGGTATATGGGGTGCTCCCCATATACCAGGCACTGTCATGAGAGCCCATTTCACAGCTGTTCACTTGATCTTCATGGCAAACTCATTAAGTGGTTGTTTAATTATCGTCATCCTGCTCATCAGTCAGATGGAGAGACTGAGGCCCCACAGTTAAAAAGTAGGGGTTGGGGTTTGTACCCTAGTAATGGAGACTGTGCCCTTCATTACTACACCTGGGTGCCCCTCCCATGGCAGCTACTGAGGAGTTCACTTCCTGTCCTTCACAGCTGGGTCTGCACTTGGCTGGAATGAGGGGTACAGGTGGGATCTGGGCAGGGAGAACAGCAGCCCTTGCTCACCAGGGTGGGCTGTGTGTGGGATGCACAGGGTTGCCCAGGGCTACCAGATGGGAGTGGAGTAGGGGCTGTGAGGCTGGGAACACAGCCCAGGGCTGCCAAGGGGGTGGCCTTGACCATGCCCTCCCCCCCCAGGAGGGCCCAGGACCAGAACCACTGCATGAACAGTTGCTAAGCTGCATCCCCACCATCTTGTACCAGGTGGTGGGGTTCTTGGACCCAAATGCCCCTTGGGCTGTGACTTCAGAGAGCTTCATGGGGAGAATCAAGAATCTTCAGTGGTGGGGAAAACTTCTGTGGCTGTCATGTTTTACATTCATAGATATATTTGGGAAGACACAGTCTGGGAAGATGAGGGTGAGAAGGACATGGCTCCAAATGTCAACATCACAGGGGTTCCAGAGGGGCTGAGCCCCAACTGGGTTAAAGGTGTGGGTCCATGGGGAGGACTGAGGCAGCAGTTGGCAGAGGGCGAGACCAAGGCCACCACCGAGTCGTGCCGCGGTGTCCCTCCCCCATCACAATCCCTTTCACGCTTTCCAACAAATCCCTCTGATGTTCTTTTCCCTGAGGGAAGACAACACCCAGCTTATAATGAACAGGATTTTTCACTGATGGCATAAAAAGAAACTTTTTGCGCTGAGTGGGCGAGCCGATTATCCAAAACTCAAGTTCGAGGATTGATTTCGTTCTGTGATGCTTCTCAGATAATCTAGCTATAAAGTTCCCATGATGATGAGGACAGATTTGTAGCTAACAACAATTTGGAGGCGAGTTACGGGGAGGGGGTAGGGGTGGGGAGAGGAAAAGCCACTAGAGTGTCGCAGACCGGGTTGGGAGGTGGAGGCTCCCTCAGAGTCGTGAGCAGTGCGGCGCCCAGCTGGCATTTAGTGAGTGCCTCAGGGCGCTGTGAGAGACGGGACGCAGGGGCCGTCCTCCTCGCAGTGGGCTGTGGGACAGCGAAGGCGGGGCCATCTTCCCCACATGGCACCCTGGGACCAGGGAGCAGGGCCCGTTCACGCATTGCGGTGTGGGACAGGGCAGGCGCTCCTCGCCCGGCACTGTGCGGTAGGGGAGGGGGAAGCCCGTCCTCCTCTCAGCGCGCTGTGGGGCACGGGAGGCGGGGCCCGTTCTAGCATTGCACTGTGGGATGGGGGCGGGGCTTGTCCTTGCAGTACCTGTGAGAGAGGGAAGGCGGGGCCCGCCCTCTCGTTGCCCAATGGGACAGGGTAGGCGGGGCCATCCTCGCATTGCACCTTGGGAGAAGGAAGGTGGCCCCGCCCTCCCCACGCTTGCTGTTTTGAAACCTTGACTCCCTCTGGGGAGGGAAGGGTGGCAGCCACCTTACGAGAATGAGGGTAGCTGGCCCTTCATTGTGGCAGACTCACAGACCAGCTGCTTATGACCCGCTGCCCGGCCCGTTCAATGCTTGTAATCCATCCCCATTGTGTTCCAGAAGGAACGGAACTGAGTAAGGAAACTGAGATGACAGGAGAATCTTGAAAGAGAGGGTCTTAGTTTTTTTAACTGTGGTTTTTTTATTTTAAGGGCTGGGATCCAACTTTTATGTCCTTTAAAGGTGTGTAGACTTCTGATGCAAGCTGCTCTGCAGACACCCCTTCCCCCCACTCCAGCTCGGGGGCTTCTTTGTGGCCTGCAGCCCCTGCCCCAGGCTCTCCCCTGCAGCCAGGAGCCTTCTGGCACCCTCTCTGCATCAGGGCCCACCTAGCCTCAGCAGACCTGCTCACATCCAGCCCTTCCTCGCTTCCCCTCCCATATGTGTCAGTACCTCATGCTTCCACTGTGCTCCAAACCTGCATCCTGGTCTCCCGTGGCTTTGACTCCAGCGCACGGGCCCAGCACCTCACAAAGGGATCCCTCCATTATCAGATCAAGATCATCCACTCTGTTCAGGCTCATCGTCCACCTGGTCTTCCACCCTTCGGGTCCTCCCCACCCAACATGTGGCCCTCTGCAGTCCACTTAGGATAGATGATCCCTCCTGGAATTCCAGCTGTCTGTCGCACCTGGGCCTCCTTCCTGCTCTTTTCCTGCATCAGAATGGGTAAGAACAGCCATCCCTGACTCATTCTCCCAGCGCTGGGTGGCTGAGCCTCCAAGACCCCTGAAGACTTGTTTGCAAGTGCTCGTAGGTGAGGGATGGATGGTGACATGCTACCACCTGTGCTGGCTTTGTGACCTTGGGGAGGTGGTTTACCTCTCCCCCGTCTTCTTCATGGCTATCACATGGGCAGTGGTTGACTTGCTTCTGCATGTGCTTGGCCCTCAGCATCCATGGAAAGGTCTTTGCTGTAGCGTCCCTGTCCTCAGTGTTCTCCAAACATGCTGCTCACCACCTGTTTCAAAGCCTTTCTGGTGCCTCTTGCTTGTGTCAGGGTTCTCCAGAGAAACAGAACTGGGAACTGCAGGAGACGTTTTTGTATATGTATATATGTAAATACTAAGAAATTTATTATAAGATTTAGATCATGTGATTGTGGGGATTGGCAAGTCCAAGTCTCATAGGGCAGGCTGCAAGTATGAAACTCCAATTGAAGGCAACAATGAATTCCCCAGGAGAAGTGGGCTGGTTGAAGTAGAGGCAGAAATTATTCTTTCTGACTGCTGAAATCCTCATTTCTGCTGTTAGACCTTGAGCTGATTAGATGAGGAGACTCCCCATCCTGCTGAGGGTGTTCTCCCATGTTGATTGTAGACGCAGTTGGCTATAGATGCAATCAACTGACTATACATGCAGATCTGTCTATGAAACATCCTCACAGTTACAACCAGGCCAAAGCTTGATGGAACGAACACTTGGACTTCATAACCCAGCCAAGTTAACACGTAAAATTGACCATTATGGCATTGATCTCTACTTTTGATCTCTAGTGGTCTGACCCTTTTCAACCTACAGGGCCCATTTTAAATGTTGCCTGTTCAGTGTGGCTCAACCCCTCTTCTCATCACCTTTGGGAGCACCTGCTCCCAGAGCAAGTCTTGAACCACCTCCTTTAGTATTCAGTGTACTTTCTTTCTGAATTCCTTATCCTGTAGCTCCCTAGTGATTGTGAGGTTTGTTGCAATGCCTTGCTCATCCACGTAGCCCACGTGATGCCACCACATCTGTGTATATACATGTGTGTATGTGTATGTATACATACACACACATATTTATAGAGAGCGAGAGCACATGTGCATGCACATGAGAATGTGCACCTGTTGGGTGGCAGCAGTGAAGGTGGTGTGCCAAGTTAGGCAGGTACAGAAAGAAGAAATACTTGTCCCCATCATCCGTAGGCTCTGAGATCCATTTTTAAGTGGCGGGGAGGATTTGAGAGCAGGACAGCAGTTTGTGCTTCTACCTGTCCTGTCTTGCATGGTGATGTCGAGGGGGGCCTTCGAGGATGATGTTAGAATAGGCAGTAGGGATGTCCAGGTGTAGACCACCTGGCTTGTAAGGTAGCTCAGAGAGGTGTGAGGAGGTGGCTGAGGGATGGAGCAGGAAATACGCAAAAGGTGAACTACAGTCCCAGTATGTAGAGTTAGCAGTGCTAAAGAAGCACGCAGTTAAAGGAGTTTCCAGTGAAATGAGCAAAAATCTAAGTATGTGACCTTAACTGCTAGAATAGAGCAGCCAGTGGATGGGAGCCCAACTCTTTGAGATCTGTCTGGTAAAGTGTGTTCTGGAACAGGGGGGTGTGCTGATGCTTTGAACTCGAAGTACGAACTGTGGGAATCCTGAGGAATGACCAGAAACACCAATGGCCTTGTCTTGGCATCTTTTCCAATATTTCCTTATTATCTATACCAGTTATTGGGAATCGCCAGTGATGCAATTGTTGGGTCATAGTTGCGTGAAAAAAGCCACATTCATTCATTACAATATTATGCAGTCATTGAAAAGATGATTCTGAAAACCTCACACAGCCAGAAACCATTTGCCGTGTCCCATTGGTGAAAGAAGCTGCATCTAAGTTGTATCTGCTCCATGATCACAGCTATATAAAAAGTACTCTGCTGAAAGGAAAAAGAAATGTAGCAAAATTGCTAAGGTGGTAGGATCACGGGTGACTCTCTCTTTTCTACTTTCTGAAGTTTTATGTCTTTAAGCGTGTCAAAGTTTGGGGTCCGCATAAATTGATCATAGGCTGAGCCTGCAGGAGAGGAGACGAGGGGTCAGTCACAGCCCCTCAGTGTTCCTGGGTCTCTCGTGGAGCCTCTCTAGCCTGATGGCTTGAAATGAACTGATGGCTTCATTGCTTCTTGGCCCATCATTTCTGAGTCTTCAGAGGTCAGTGATGGGAGAGGCGGCTGAGAAGGGGCTGGGTGTAAAGTGCGGGCTCATATTTCAGCTCCCCTCTGAGCCCCCCAAACAAGCGGTGCCTGTCTCATGGGCCAGGCTGCAGCTAACAAGGTCCGTTTAGTTTATTCCTGGTGGGAGCAGGGCCTAGTGTTGGTTTTACCTTGCCCAGTTTATAGGAAAGTCACCGGGGATTGCGAGCTGACACTGGGGTTGTCTGTTTCCAAACCCATGGAAAGATCTTCATTTCTCAAACAAGCACCAAGGCTGAGCTTTTTAGATTGGGGCTGTGAAGTGGGCCTACCTTTTTGCTGGATCGTCTGTCTCCATAACCTCCACCTTCTGATTGAGGCCCTGAATATATAGAGTTTGTCCTGCAATGGGGACCTAATTTCCAGTCACCTAAGAACCATGGCTTTCACTGGAGCTTTCATGCAGCAGGCATAAACCAGAAAAGTAACCCATTTAATTGCAGCTAGCTCCAAAGAAATGAGTTGGACACAAAATCTACGCACAGTTGTGATTTCCTTTGTAGTGAACGCAGAGAATTTACTTAGATTTTTTTGCGTTTTACAAATCGCACTACTTTACAGACCTCAGTGTAGCAGGAAGCTTTGTCATAGGAACCTCTCACTGCATTTCCCTAAAGAAACTTCCAAACGTTCTGAGTGGCCCACGCTGGCCATCGTGAGCAGGCTTCGGTGCCAGAGGTGCATGAGCTGGACCCCAGGTTCTTGTTTATATGGGGCCTGACTTCGAATCCATGGCTAACTTCTCTGGGCTTCCATGTCCTTTTCTGTAAGAAGCGTGTGTTTGCAGAAGGGTGCGGGGTGCACTATAACATCAACCCCAAGTGGGATCCAGTGCCAGCCCCCTCGTGGTGGGAGTAGGTGCCGTGTTCTGGATGCATGTGTGCGTGGGCGGAGGGGTTGATGAAGGCCACTCCGGTACTGCAAGGGTCTTGGGCCTCTAACGGGGGCACCTTGAACCTCTGAGGATGGGAAGGCATGTGACATCCCCCACCCCGCCACTGCTCTTTCCATACTTAATTTTAATATTATAAGCAGAGTGTCTTGGGGGGTTGGCAGAACAGACCTGGGGTGCTCTGGTCTAGGGGTCTCCCCGTCTCACAGCCCTGATGTTCTCGGACCCCATATGACTAGCTTTCAGACCCTCCTGGAAGTTAGCTGTCCTACGTCCCGCAGGCCTGCTGTGAAGCGTGAAGCGTAGGGGGCAGGAAGAAGCCCAAGTCATGGGGTGGGAGAAGGGGCCACAGTGGGATGACCACCCCCAGTGCTGACCTTGAAGGTGGCTGCAGTGGCACCGTCTAGGACCACAGGGACTGTGCCCAAGTGTTGACCTTTCCCTGGGGCAGGGTGCCTGTGCCTCTGAGGCTCATGCAGATGGTCACACCCACGTGGCCCCTGCCGGTCAGACCATTCCTGCTGCTGGTGGTGGCACAGCCACAGGAAGAGAGCCCTTCCCCCGGGGGCTGGCCTGGCTGGGTGTCTGTCAGAGGCTCACCAGTGACAGCAGTCCCCATGGAGGCTGGGTAGTCTTTTCCCAGCAGGGACTCCTGTGTGCCGACCCAGAGCAGGTGGCCTGGCTCATCCGAGGGCAGGACGGGTCTCTTCAGGATTCCTCCCTGGGCAGAGGTGGCTCGGGACAGCAGGGAAGGGTCTCCTGTGGGGGAGTGAGCCAGTGACACGGGGAGTGTGGCCTGGGTAGGGGGGGCACTGGTAGGAACCAGGGTGCTCTCGGGGACTGGGGCTGGGCCAGAGCTTGGGGTCAGCCAGCCCTTCAGT
>PVKY010007059.1:0-15308 GCA_004027775.1 Bradypus variegatus | reverse complement strand
AGCTGACCTGGGTGATGGAAGGGAGCACTCCCCGGCACTAACCATTTCTTAAAGTTGTATGATTAAGTAAAGATTATTAACTACATCTGCAGGGAGTGCCACTTAGCACGCATTGTTCATCGTGGAGTTCTTCCTTACCCTTGACCATTGCTTCTCCCTCCTTCCAGCTCACTGATGTGGGTTGCTAGAAAAGGACTGGTAACAAGAGAGCTTTCCTCTTCTACTCATACCTTTTCTCTGCCTGGCAAATTATTTTGGTTTTGGTTTTTAAATAAAGGATTTAGTTTAAGACTCTACACTTTTGAGAAACAAACATAGACTTTATTTAATCATGACCAGAAATCATAACTTCTGGTAAATATGTTGACACGATGACTTATTTATGGCTTATTTATAGCTCCTAGAATTCTAATATTACAAAGCAGTGGGACGCACCTGCATATTCTGACTATACTTTGTTGAGCCTCTTTTCTCTTTGATAAATATTATATTTAATGGTTTTTCACGATAGACTGAAGCTATTTCTGGTCTAAGTGTTCTGCTTTAGTCCTTTCCTCCACTCTTAATGTGCCAAACAGAACAGCTCCTAGGCTGTTCCACCTCTTTGCCTCCTGCAAGGATGCAGGGGCTTATCCCTTTGATTGGGAGGGAGAGAGGGAAGGGAAGATATGGGGGTCTCAAGGACAGAGGTAGGCATGGACTTAAAAAAAAAAAGGAAAATCAGCAGGCTCCTACTTCTTCAGGAGAGTGAAACTGTACCATTCTTTCTCCCCCTGGTTTCTGTGTCAGTTGTTTATACTTCCTTGGGTGTGAGACTGAGACACACAGAATGTGTTGACACTGTGATGCTGGCAGGCAGAGATGGTACTCAGTTTTAACATGGGCAGAGAGGCCCCTGGATCTCATCCAACCTACTTTTCCCCTTCTAGCGCAGTGACACTCTGGTGCCCATTGGCAGATGGTGACTTCCCTCCACTAGCCTTGTGAATTCTTCCTTTTCAGAAGCATTCTGTGCTAATTGTCCCTGACTGTCAGTACAGGCACGTCAGCTCTATCCTCACAAACAAGACGTGTAGGTAAAACTGTGTAGGCACCTTCTGCTACTCTGCTTCATTGTTCCTGTGATTGTGCTGTTCTTGATACAGCATGTACCCAGAGCAACCTCAAATTGTTTCGGGAGGCAGACCGAGTAATCAAAATCTCCATCTTCAAGTGGTCTGACTTTTAGGAGGCCATTACTGTACCTTGTGGCCACTGTTGTTATTGGAAGAAGTTGACAAAGGGTCATAGGGATTAAAAACATACATTAACTTGAAAATGAATAAACCTATCAGAGAACAAGATTTGCTTTTCCTGTACCAAGTCTTGTGCTCCCAACTCTTTCCCTGTCTACGAAAACATCTAGATTATGTTGAGATGGTTAAGACTCCTCAGGCTGAGACTTCTGCTCCTGGTATTTCAGGAGAGATTGAGAATGCTGGTAATCATTTCATACTATTCCCTTGGACCCACTAGTGTAGAGTTCTAGAACCAAAACACAGTTTCTGTGGAAACCATTAGTAGCAAAGAGGATCTGGTCTAAGAGGTGAAAGAGACTTGGAAAGCATCCAGTTTAGGATAGAAAAATAGAACAATAGGGATGGCAGGAAACGCTGCCTTAAACCGTAAAATGTAGCACTCCTGCCTTAATAAATAATTGGGCTTTTATATCTAGGTAATAAGTGATACAAACAAAGTTTGGGGTGGGTTTCTTTAAACCTGCTTACATTATCCTGGGTGGTAGTATTGTTACAACTCTTAAACCTTGCTAGTGAGAAAAATAAAATGTAAGGAGTCCTATTGCCAGCTCCGCTTCGGGTGCATTAACCAACTTGTGTCACCCATGCCCTTCCAGCCACTTCTTGCTAGCCACCTGCCTTTGGCCCTGTCACTGCCTGGGGTAGGGAGAAAGGGTACATGAAAGTCAAAGCATCCATTTTTCCATCTATGACAAGTGGGAATGCTGATGTACACATATCTTCCCTAGGTCTTGGGACCCAGGAGAAGAGAAAACGCACTAGTACCCCAGATCCAGGATTTGGGGAGAGAGGGCTTTCCATTTTCAGGAACAATTCTAGACTGGGATTCAGGAACCCTAACTAGGGATAACCCTTGCATTCTACTTTCTTTCACTCCTCAGCTCTTAAGTTCTTCCTTCTGACTACCTCCTTTACACCTAAGAGATAAGCTTCATCTGCCTAAGATGGATGCTTCTCCTTCTCCACCCTGGGAACTCAGCCTGGTTCCACTGTGGATATACCACTGTGGTTGGCAGCTTGGAGCCAAACATTTACTAGCTGTGTCGCTTGTG
Organism: Bradypus variegatus; assembly: GCA_004027775.1. NCBI lineage: Eukaryota > Metazoa > Chordata > Mammalia > Pilosa > Bradypodidae > Bradypus > Bradypus variegatus. The sequence continues at coordinate 12,958 of PVKY010007059.1, read as the reverse complement.
GAAGGTCCTTCACCTCCCTGGGTCTCACTTTTCTCTTTAGTAAATAAGAATGACAACACCTGCTTCCTACTGAGAGCAAAAGGTAATCTAGATCATCTAGATGCTCAGTGCGGTGCCTGGCCCTCTGTGCTCAGCAGGTGGTGGCCATCCCTCATCAATACAATGAGCGTTGGCCTTTCTCTAATTCTGGGGGGGCTGTCCAGAGCTGCCTGTGGTGGTGACATGAGGCAGGTTTATCCATTCTGGCACTTCTCAGTTGCAGCTAGAACACTATGATGAGGGGTCAGATTTGGTCGTCAAGGCTTCATCCACTAGCTTCTGTATGCTTCCCTCTTAGCTAAAAGTTATTTGGTTAGGCACACCCAGTTCCTTGGCTCTGGTGTCCTAGCTCTGGGTACACAGTTCAGCTGTCGTCTTAAGCCCCTCCAGGAGAGCTGGAGAGCTCAGAGGCAACACAAAATCACTGGGACTTGGGTATTTTCTTGATTTCTTGGTGTGCCCAGCCCACTTACGCATAACAGCATGGAATGCAAGTTCTGCTCAGTGGGAGGCTAGAATCTTGGCATCACTCTTGTAGTCACAGGTTGAACACAAGAAGCCAGTTGCACATTCATGCCTTAGTGACGCTGGCAAGGGCTGGCATTTTGCTCCCTTATCTGCTGGAGCCACAGGGAGAAGTAGTCTTGACTCACAGCAATAACATTAGAGAGCTGCAGAGAGAGGCAGAAAAACCCAGAGAGCCAACCCTCCACCCTGAGCTTTAAACTGTTGGCTGGTCGCCCTCACCACTAAAACAGCCATGCACATCGTCATCCCTTACACTGATTCAATTAATCCATGGCAGCTCATGCTCAAGGCCTGCCACAATGTGCCAGATACTGTTTGGGGCATTTGCTGAGTATTTTTATGGCCTGTGCTATTTTTATCCTGAAAAAAATCCTGTGAAGCAGGCCCTTCTCTGCATATTACGGAGGAAACCAGAATTCATCGTGGTTTGATGACTTGCCCAAGGTCACATAGCCAGCTGAGAGAACCAGAATTTGAATTTCAGCTTTTTAACTCAAAGCCTGGATTTCTGTGGTTTCAGTGAAACTTTTAAATAAATGCCAGTGCCCAGGCCTTGGGTGGAGGAGACTCAAGGGTGAAGGAATCTTTCTAGTCAGATCTGCTGTTTCACTTGTCAGCCTGCCATCTGTGTGCATAACCAAGTAGCAGTACCAACATATCCAAGATTAGGACTTTTTTTTTCAAGCAGTGATTTGGCCTTATCGAGAGTTAGGGCTGTTGCCCATCTCTTACCCCCGTGCCCTCCGTAACTTTAATGGATGAGATCAGGCATAAAGAAAGATGGCCAATTATCAACTTTTCTTCTCAGACTAGAGGGCTCCCAGGTAAAGCAGAGTGGAGACTGTGGCTTGGTCCTGGGGCACACTCCCTTCCCCCGTGAATTGAAGCCAGCTGGGATTAAAGGGTCAACTTGACTTACCCCAGCCTCAGGCCAAGAAGGGGAGCAGAGAGCAGAGAGCAGAGATGGCTGGGGTCTGTCCACCATGTGAAACCTTGAAGTGGGGGCCCAAACCACCACACCTGTAGTCGGTGGTCCCCAGGAGTGCGAGCACTTGGGCTGGACCCAATACCAGGCAGGGATCCTGCCTTAATGTGGCCAGTAGACATCATTCTCTCCAGTTTCCCAGTCTGGTTACTCCTGTGGAGAACTGTAAGGGAGAAGTGGAGAGATGTCCGTGTGAGAAGTAAGGAGGCCATGTGGGGCTGGGAGCCTCTAGTCAACCAGATACCCAGCTAGACTTACTTGAACATAGAGCGGGAAGTAAATAAGCAGCCTTGTTGATTTATTTTTTTTTAATATGGTTCTATTGAGATGTATTCACACGCCCTACGGTCATCCACAGTGTACAGTTATTCACAGTACCATCATATAGGTGTGCATTCATCATCAGAATCCATTTTTGAACATTTTCCTTATTCCAAAAGAAATAAAAGTAAAACAGAACACCTAAAACATTCCAGCCCCCACATCCCACCCTATTTTTCATCTAGTTTTTGTCCCCATTTCTCTACTCATCTGTCCATACACTGGATAAAGGGAGTGTGAGCCACCAGGTTTTCACAATCACACAGTCACAACCATGTAAGCTACGTAGTTATTCTAATTGCCTTCAAGAATTAAGGCCTCTGGGTTGCAGTTAGACAGTTTCAGGTATTTCCTTCTAGCTATTCCAATACACTAAAAACTAAAAAGGGATACCTATATAGCACATAAGAATGCCCTCCATAGTGATCTCTCAACTCCATTTGAAATCTCTCAGACACTGAAACTTTATTTCATTTTGCTTCCTCCTTTTGGTCAAGCAGATTTTCTGAATCCCACAATGCTGGGTCCAGACTCATCTCCAGGAGTCATGTCCCACGTTGCCAGGGAGAATTACACCCCTGGGAGTCCTGTCCCATGTAGTGGGGAGGATAGGCTTAGACTCTCCTTTGCAGTTAACAAGCTTCATAAGAGCAAGGCCCAAGATTGAGGGCTTATCGTACTAAATTGTTAGTCCTCAAAGTTTGTGAGAATATCAGTAATGATTAATATTTTGACTATCACCCAGTCTTGCAGCTGGCCAGAGCAAGGGCTAGGCATGAAGCAGATGAGCCAGGTGTGCTAGTCCAGGGTGGGATTCCCTCCATGTTGCCAGGCTGGCCCCTGGGCCACTGTGCTGTGCTCTCCTAAAGGATCCCCTACAAATTAGGGCTCCTTATAGCTCTGCAGCCCTCAGGAGAAGTGCAGGCAGTCCTGAAGGACATTTCACCTGACTCTTGGCCACAGAATCTGAGGCATCAGAAACTTAGGATGACGATGTTCCTCACTCCCTCCCACCAAACCAGCTCCTGAGCTTACCGGAGCACCGAGAGAGAGGATCCTACCTGGTTTGCCACCTGGTTCAAGCAGGCTGGTGGTAAGACTTACTGACCTGGGAAACAGGTTGAGGTTTCAGTGCATGGACAGGAATGATGAATGCACTAGTTATTGGCTGAGCAGAAGACCCCCTTGCAAAGCTAAGGAAGGACATTTGATGTGGACTCTGGAGTTGGCTACACCCAACCCGAATATAAATTCTGGTTCTACCTCTACCCTACCTTGATTAGCTTGTCTATGCCTGTTTCCTTGTCTCTGAAATGGTCATAATGAAGGCTATTGGAAGAGTTCATCAAGATAATGCATGTAAAGCACTTAACATGGTGCTGGGAACATAGCCTTAATATAAATGTTAGTTGTTTTTGGTCACTCATAAGCCAAATGGGCTGGCTGGATCTCCAAGAGGGAAGTGGATAGAAGAGCCAAAAAGAGGCGGGAGCTGGGAGGATTGCTGGTGTTTCGGAGACTGGTGCTCTGGCTGGCTTCATGGAGTTGGGCCTGAGCTCAAGAGGGGGAAGCAGTGGGAACCAATGGGCCACTGGCAGGAGGCTCTCTAGAGAAGCAGGGTAGAAGCAGCACCATTCAGAACCTTGAGAGCAAAGAGGCTTCAGACCCTGCAGACTGGGGAGGAGCAGATGGGTGGCAGTGACTGCTGTTCTCTGGGCTGGCAGCAGGCGGAGTGTGGACCAAGAGGAAGAGGACGGTGGAGACCACGTGGTGTCTGTCTGCGGGCCCAAGGCAGGTGTGTGGGGATTCCTAGAACACTGTTGTGGGCTCTTCAGGGTGCAGAAGACCTACATTGGCTGGTAGGGCCAGCATGTTCCATTCATCTGCAAGTATTTATGGAGCATGTACAATGTGCCAAGTTGGGTGCCGGTTTAACAAAGGTTATTACTGTTCACACAGAGTGCCTATTCCCAAGCAGAATTCACAGGCTTGCTGGGGGTGCGGTGGGGGGGAGGGGTGTTCATGTTTAATTTTTTCCCGAATCGGAGAGCCCCATTTGGTCCCAGCTGAGGAAGGAGCTGACACAGGGGCATCTGAAACTCCTTTATTACCCTGAGTATAACAAAGAGAACACAGTCACAGTATAAAATAAAATAATAAAATAACAGAGCAGGAATTAGGTGCAGGCTACAACACAAAATATGCACCAGAGACACATTCCTTTCAGAGTCTGCAGCTAGTTACTTGGAAAAAGCCAGTTATGACTGTAAAAATTTTATTTTAATAACAATAATAATTCCACTAAAATTATACAAAGTGCATCCAATACTTAAGGGTAGCAGGGGAGGAGGAGAGGAAGCCAGTCTGGCCTAGAAGAATCATCAGTTGATTCCAACAACGGAAGCCCAGCTGGGCTAGGGGAAGTAGGGGGTGGAAGTCCAGTTATAAAAAATGAAAATGTTGGTCGGTCAAAAAAGGCCACCCACAAGGAAGCAGGGTGAGTGTGCACGTTCTGAAGGAGGGCGGGAAGGCTCAGCCGGCATGCTGCTGCTGGGTGCGGGCTGCTGCTCAGGCAGGCGTGGAGTGGGTGGGGGGCAGGTTTTTATGCTTGAAATACTGCACGACTTGTTGGGGCAGCTCCGCCAGCACAGCTTTGGCCAAGGTCTCTTTTGCTGCCTGCAGGGTCAAAAGTGGGGAGAGCATGAGTATTCATGAACAGAACTTGTGAGGGTGCCATGTCAAGAGTCCTTGGAGGACAAAAGAGGGCTGAGGGACAGAGCCGTCTAAAACTTGCATCCCTCATCCTCGTCCAGGCCTGAACTCCCGCCATCAGCAGTGCCTTCCTTTAGGTGAAGCGTAACGCTTAGCTTGAGCGCACGAGATGCCCAGGAGTGACATTTTAGGATGAACTGTCTGTGGGAGGCTTTTCAGGGAAAGAGACAGTGGGGGTTAGCTGCACAGCCTACTCATCTGGCAGACATTCGCTGGCACCTTCTTGGCCGGTATACATTGGCTGTGACTGCCTGGTTCCCTGTTGGAAACTCAGCCACGGGCCAGGCCCAGATGGCACCCAGTAAATGTCCCATGCATGAATGGGTGGCCTGTGCCCTGCATTTGTCCTCAGGAAGCTAATGCTCTAGAAGAGGGAGTCAAACCATCTTAGACAGACTCAGAGGATGCGAGCAGAGATGTGAGGACCACTGGGTACAAAATGTTCATTGGGAATGGCTCCTAGAACCTAAATCACCTGAGGTCCAAAGAGGTCAAGGACTTGCCCAAGGTCACACCTCTGGTCAAATAAGGGTTAGGCCCCAGAACGGCAGGGTGGCATCTGAGAGACGGTGCTCCCCTCAGAGGTCCTCGTGGGAGACTGGGCCAGGGTAGCAAGCAAGAAGCCAACCCCGGTCCCTTGTAGGCAAACCTGGAGTGACCTGCAAATAAGGCCCCAGCCACTTCCAGAAACAAGGTGGGGGCCACCAGTCCGCCCATGGAGGTGCTCCATATGAAGTGAGATGTGCTGGCTCTTAGGGAGAGGGGGCCTGCCTCGTTCTCCATCTGTGTGCTGTGATTCCAGCTGGGCCTTCGTCCTCATCCTGCCTGCATGCACTGCTCTTCCCCACAAGGACCCCTCCAGGAAACCCTGCCTTGGAGCACTGTCACTAACCTCCCCAAATGCCATCACTGAGGGCAGGGCCCGGTACGGTGCTTGGTGCATAGTAGGCTCACAGGAAGCTAAGAGTGGAAATAGCTAGGATTGGGCCAGACAATCCCAAGGCTTTCATCCTCCAGTATTGACCATGGCGGCTGGGGGCCTCTCCGTGTCCACCTATCAGTCATTAATGTCTCCCTTGACCCTGCAAGTGCCCCCTCCCCCGCCTGGGCCCACACTCACGTTGCGGAACTCTCGAAAGGGCACAAACTGCACGATATCGCGGGCTGCCTCCTCCCCCGTGTAGGAGCGCAGCGTGCGGCTGTCCCCATCCAGAAACTCCATGGCGGCAAAGTCGGCGTTGCCCACACCCACAATGATGATGGACATGGGCAGCTTTGAGGCCTGCACCACAGCGTGCCGTGTCTCCTCCATGTCGCTGATGACGCCGTCCGTGATGATGAGGAGGATGAAGTATTGCTGTAGGAAGGTGGGGATGGGGGCATCAATTGGCGCTCAGCAGGGTCACGAGGCCCCTGGTACCCCTTCTCCCTTCTTCCTTTTCCCCAAACCCTGAGAGGAAGGCGGCTTTTCTTTCCCAGCTACAGCCAAATCCCAGACACCAACCTGGGCAACCTGCTCTCTGGGTCCTGGCCTTGCAGTCTCAACCAGGAGCACAAATGGCCCTCTCCTCCTCCCCCATGTGTCATCTCAGATGACCAGCCCTGGAGCCTGAGAGCCCTGGACCCGAGGCCTGGCTCTGCCAGTCGCCACACTGTAGCACTTGGCACCTGCCTGAACTCCCCGGGCCTCAGCTTCTTCATCTAAGCCGGAGTTGCTGTACCCGTCTCAGAGATAACGTGCCTGCCCCGCAGCAGGGGCCCGGCGATCAACAGCTGCCTTCCTGGCAGGCCCGTGGCTGGTGGAGATTGGGACCAGCCTCCCTGTCTCTGTTCCCATCCTGGGCATAAACACTGTGACCTGGTCCTTCCCTACTCAGCCTGGAATCTGAACCCCCTTGCAGGGCATCCAGACAAGGGTTTCTGGGAGTAAACAAATGGATTTGGGGTCATATATCTCACACAGCACTGAGGATCAATTCACAGTGGGGAAGGTGTTAGTTCTGCAGTGTTCTTAAGATGCTAAGAACTGAAGACCCAGAAGAAAGCCTCGTGTTTGTTGCTAGTGTGTCTTAAACGCCTCTCTAATGTTAGCTAACCTCCCTTTTTAACAAAGAAAGCAGGAGGGAAACGCAGAGTTTCAGGAGACAATAGTGTCTAGCTAGACTTTAAATACCATTGTACAGTTTTTGTTGTACTTATTTTTATTGTTACCCTTTATGGCAAGTGATTCTGGCTGTCCGTTTACAGTGAGATACAAAGTTCTTTATATAATCTATTTAGGTTCACCTTCCCTGGGCTGGCACATCTTGCCAGGCAGGTAGCTTCGATCCCCCGTGAGTGTTTATCAGCCACCTCTGCAGCCGTGGCCTATGCCCACGGCTTCCTCTCTCCAGAACCCAAGGGCCAGAAAACATCCACATTCAAAGGTGCCCTGGAGAGTAGGTGGCCTTCCTGGCACCCCGTTTGAGGAGGAGGCTGAGCTATAGAGATGTGAAGCGATTCCCTCACAGAGCAAGTCTCCAGCTGAGCTGAGACTCAAGTCCAGCCCTCCTGACTCCCAGGCCAGTGCCCCTGCCACCACCCCACAGGCCTCTTCTGACATAAATGCAAAGAGTCACGGGCACCCTGGGCCTCTGCCACTGGCTGGCTCTCCCTGCCTCCAGCACCACCACAGACCTGCATCTAGCCCAGCCCAATGGCCACTTTTCCTGGAGGACACTTGGTGCCTGCAGGATGCCCATAGCCTGAGGCTCAAGGGCACATCTCTCTTCCCCTCTGCTCTGACAGACAGCAGGGCCCCTCTGGGGGTGAGCTTCATCGCACAAAAAGGCCTCCCAAGACCATGGAGTGAATTGATAGGGATTGCTTGATGCCTCAATTATGACAACACTTTGGCTCTTAGCCCCTTCCTCCTCCGCAACCCAAAGTGTTTTGTTATTTGGGAGTCGGGGAGGAAGGCAGTGGCAGGTGGCAACAGACAGGATGGGCGGGGATCAGCTGGGTTGCCAGATTCACGCTCTTCCAAGGCCCAACTCCAGCCCCAACATTCCTGCTAAAAACCTCTGCAGGCTCTTCACTGTTTAGATTAGGCCCCACCCCACAATATCAGATCATCCCTGGGCCATATGTGGGGAAAGGGACTTTGCAGAGGAAATTAAATTAAGGACCTTGAGGTGGGAAGATGATCCAGGACAATGTGGATGGGCCCTAAATGCAAACTCAAGCATCCTTTTAAAAGGGAGGAAGGGAGATTTGGCACAGAGAAGTAAATGCGGCCACGGAGGCAGAGGCGGCCACAAGCCAAGGAAGGCCGGCAGGAGCTGCAAGAGTGGGGGAGGATTCTCCCCGAGAGCCTCTGGGGGAGCAGGCCCTGTCGACACCTCGACGTCAGCCAGTGATTCTGACCTTGGAACTCTGGCCTCCAGAACTGAGACAGAATAAATTTCTGTTGTTTTAAGCCACCAAGCTTGGAGTAATTTGTTACAGCAGCCGTAGTCAACAAATACACTCTTCTATGGGATAAAATCCAAAATCCTATTTATATGAAATGTCCAGAAAAGGAAAATCTAAAGAAACAGAAAGTAAATTAGCAGTTGGGCAGGGCTGGGGATGGAAATAAATGTAGAGTGACTACTAGCGGGTGCGGGTTTCTTTTACAGGTGATGAAAATGCTCTAAAATCAGATTGTGGCGACAGCTGCCGACTACATGAATACACTAAAAACCACTGAATTAAATATACTTAAAATGGGTGCATTTTTGGCATATAAATTATAACTCAACAAAGCTGTTAAAAACAAACAAGCAAAAATCTATTAAGTAAAAACTGAGACAAGCCCTTGCGGTCCTAACATTCTCTGGGGATTTTGTCTTCTAGTCTGACCCTTTTCATTCACACAAGAGTAAACCGGGGCCCAAGGTCATGGAGCTAAGGAGGGCAGATGGAGCCAGACCCCAGCACTTGACCAAGTTCTCACCCAGCAAAGCCGTGTGCTCCTTGGGGACTTGCAGAGGCTCCATGCTTAGACCCTAGGGTTTTGTGCTCCCCTCGCTATCTCCCAAGCTCAAGCTTGTGGAGGGAAGGAGCAGGGTGAGCCTCACAGAAGCTTGGACCCCCATCATCCCAACCCCTGCTCTGGGTGGTGGTGGGCAGCTCCTTCACTGTGCCTTTGGGAAGACAATTCTTTGGCTGGCAATACGTGTTGCCATGGCGATGGCAGCCTGAATCTGCCTTGAAGGGGTACTGCTGCCAGCTCCCCAGCCCTGGGTTGTGGGGAGCTCATAAGCCTATCTAGACCTCTGTTCCCCCACAACCACCATCGTTCCTGCACCCCTTCCATGGAGCGGCCCTCGAACCCCACCTCCACCCCTCCAGTAATAGGCCAGGGCACATTTCTGGGGCACCCAAACTGGCAGGAGGGAGGGCCCTGAAAAGCCTAGTAATGAAGAAAGAGAACAATGCTTGACTTCGGTCTAATATGCCTCCCCATGTGTGGGCTTGATTCCAAGACCCCCAGGTCAGACACGGTCTCCCAGACCCCTCCCCGGATGCCCCCCCAGCCCTCCTGTTTCAATCAGCCATGGGTCTGGACTGGCAGACTCCCTGCAGGGCCCCGGGAGAGCTTCTCTCTCATCACCGCAGCCTTCCTCCACAGGACCACAGACCCCAAGGGACAGCGCACAATGGCAGTGTCCGCTCAGGCACCAACTCATCCTCACATTGTGATTCCAGGTTTAGAGATGAGGAGATGGGCTCAGAGAGGTTAAGGTTCTCGCTCAAGGATCCACAGCCAGAAACTGGCACAGTCTAGCCTCAGACCCAAGCTTGTTGACTCCAATGTTGAGGCTATTTCCACAACATTCCCCACCACGTCCCACTGGCATTGGTGGCTTGTAGCTGTCTCTCCAACAGTGGAGCCCGGCAGGGAGAAGCTCTTGCACCCTCGCCCCTACACCACGGTGTCTGAAGGCCTGAGTGTCCAGGGTAGTTGCCCGGGTTAGGGCCCAGGGCCATGACACTGGACTTCAACCCTCACTCCTGGGTGCCAACCAGCCAGCCACGATGCCCACGCCCAAGTAGCTGGCCTCAGCTTCTGCCCAGCCGGGCCCGAGGGCCAGGAGCCTGGACCAGGCTTGGCAGTGAAGTGCAGCTGACACGTCCTGGGCTTCTCATCCAGCTCAGGCAGAGCTTGGGTTGTCCAGGAGCCTCGAAGGTCCATTACAACCCCAGGGGTCCAATCCCCACCCACCTGCCCTGACAGATCAGAGGGGACATGGATTGCTGTTCTCTGGATGTCTGTTAGGTCTAGTGGGTTTATAGCATTTTTGATCTTCTGTCTACTTATTCCATTATTTAAAGTGGCGAATGAAGGGTGAAATTGGCAGGTGGGGCTGCAAAGGTGCTTCAGAGGCTCTGCAGAAGGAGGGAGGTCTGTCCTGCCCAGGCTTCCCCATGTACATGCCTCTCTCCTGCCCGGCTACTCTTCCCAGCTGTAGCTCCACAATCCACTCAGCATCGACTCCTCCCTCCCAGGCAGATGGGAAGGCTCTCCCTAGCCTCACACTCTTCTCCCCCTCTACGTCCTGAGTGCTCTTCAGGGCAGCCCCTCACAGACATGTCACAGGGCCTGGCACCCAGTCGACATTTCTAGAAACACTGTCGGATGGATCTGAAAACCCAAACTCCCAGCACTTTTCAAGGGAGTTGCCTTAATCCAGGGGTTCTTCAGGTTTCTAGGGCTTTAAGTAGGCACTTCCCGTAAGACATTTAGCACATTTAACACGAGATTTGATTTATAAGAAATGGACTTGACCACAACAGTTCCAGGCAGTCTACAGGAAGTGGCACGCACTCCCCGGCTCGTTTCTGTGCAGCCGGCTGCTGAGGGACCTGGGAGGTGGTGGGGGATCTCAGGGTGCTGGCTGCTACCGCAGCTCCCCCTCCCCTAGGACCCCAAACGCCCAAGCAGCCACCCAGGAATGGGCCAAGGACAGCAAGGCCCAGGTCTTCTGGGCCAACGCAGAGGAGAGAAGGGGAGTCTGGTGGCCCCACTGGCCTGTCTAGTCTGCTTGGCACCGTCAGTAGCTCCTGCAGCCTCAAGAGAAAACCCGGGCTCCTCAGCGGCCTCCAAGGCCCTGAGAGGCCTGGCCTATGTTGGTATCCTCACCTGCCCCCACTCACCCCAACCCTTTCCTGCAGTTACTCCCACACACCAGGCCATTGCACGCACGCCCTTTACGAGGCTAACTCTTAAGTATCCTTCAAGTCTCAGCTTGGATGTCACTTTTTCAAGGAGTCTTCCTAGACGCTTCTGAGGTCTGGGTCAGGGGCCCACCTTTAGGGTCCTGCACTTCCCTCATCACAGGCTTGATGACCCTGCATCCCAGCCGCTGCTTCCCGATCTGGTCCCCATGAGACTGCAAGCTCTGAGTGGGCAGAGGCCACATCTTGTTCCTTGTGGTCTCCCCAATTCCACCCAGAAACATGCTCAGTAAAGATCTGTGGAGTGAATGAGCGGAGAACGCAGGCCTGCCTGGAGAGAGGCTTTCCACCACCTGCTCTTGATTTCCTGTGTGTGGGTGTGCATGTGTACGCGCGTGAGTCTGGGCTCAGGGAGGGAGAAGCCACACCAACTGGTCCCCAAAGAGCCGCTGAACAAAGGCATCAGATAATCCACAAATTATCTCCGTTTGCCATGTGCCTAAGTGTGCTCAGCATCACCGAACGCTGGCCCAAGAAATGTCCCTGGAAGAATCAGCTGCCAACACTTATTGAACACTTTTGTAAGCCAGGCACTGTACTGAGCAATGCCTGCCAGGCTGAGTGCTCACAGTGCTTCTAGAAGGCAAGTGCTGCTTCCATCCCATGGTACAGGTAAGGAAACTGAGGCTCAGAAAGCTTAAGCCACCTGCCTCAGGTCACACAGCCAGGAAGTGGGGGTGCTGGGATTTAAACCAGGTCAGTTAGACTCCAGAGCCTGAGGCTGAACCATCAGGCAGCCCCACCTCCCCTGCCTTTGGGGCACCAGGAGGCGGGGATAATGCAGGAGACAGAGAAGTGGCTGTACCTATTACTGGACATCACAGCAGGAAGAACTGATAGGACTCCCCACCCCTACAGCCCAGACATACACAAAAGGCTTCCTGGTTGGGGTGGGTGACAGAGCTGGGATCAAAGCAGCTTCCCGAGGGTAAGGGAACCAAGAGGATGTTTGTCTTATCCAGGCTGGGAAGACCAGGTCAAGATAAAGTGGTTGGGTGCCGAGAGCCTAGTACTAGATTTCTCCTGCTTGGGCTTCAAGTCCTTTTGCCCCCAAGAAAGGGCCAGGTATCTCCCTCTGGGGGATTCTCAGCAGTTGTTCTTCGGAACAGACGCCCTTCCTGGCCTCCCCCAGGGCCCAAGCCCCCTCCAGGCCTAGGGTCCCGCTGACCCAGGCCCCCCTCTCTCCAGGGCCTCATCTCCTCACCCAGTCTCCCCTGACCCCCTGGCTCGGCAGGTGCAGTAGGTGGAAAGCTGTGGCACTGACTGGGGGGTTGCATATCTGTTCCTCTGCCCTGTGTTTTTTCCCCTTTAAACAAAAATGCAGGCCTTTTATCCCATCCCTTTGAACGCTGGCCTCAGGAAGATAACAGACTGGGCAGGGCGATGCCATGGCTGGCTGGCATCCAAATGGGTGTTCAAGCTGAATGGCCGCCTCTCGCTGTTCTAGCCAACTTCCCCACCTCCCCAGGAATCAAAGAAAAACAAGGTCCTCCCAGGCCTTTCCTAGTCGCTGTCCCACTCAGGTTGCCCCAGATCCTCCCAGCACCCCCGGGGGTTCACTATTCTCCTTTCCTAAGGGGAAGCAGGCTCTGATGGGGGAAGGGATCATCCCAGCCCTACAGCTGCCACCGTCAGAGCAGTGACCAGCCTCCCTCCTTCACTGCTGCCCTCCACACCAGCCTCCTTCTTGCTCGTCCCCACCTCAGCACCTCGTGTTGGCTGTTCCCTCTGCCTGGGATGCTGTTCCCTGAACTGTCTGCCAGCCTATCTCTTCTCCTTCAGGTCTCTCTTGCAGCCAGGCACTATGTTATCTCATTTAATCCAAATCCCGCCTCCGCCAGGAAGGTCCTATGGGTGTCCCACTGTACTGACAAACTGAGGCTCAGAGTGGTTCAGTGATTTACCCAAGTTACACAGTGAGGAAGGGGCAGGGGCAGGATTCAAGGGCTGGCAGGCTGACAGCAGGGCTCCCACTCCCAGCATGACCCTCTCCTGGCTCCCCAACAGTCAGAATGTGCCCTGACCATCCCGGGGCCACTCCTTGGCTCCTCT
>PVKY010007058.1:0-15311 GCA_004027775.1 Bradypus variegatus | reverse complement strand
GTGTGTGTGTGTGTGTGTGTGTGTGTGTTTCCCTGGTGGCTGGCTGGGGTGTGTGTGTGTGTGTGTGTTTCCCTGGTGGCTGGCATCTCCGTGACCGTCCTGTGAGCGCCGAGCCCCTCCGCGTCAGACCTGGGCGCCCTGCCGTGCCCCACCCAGGAAGCATCATCGTGCCAAGGCCTCTGCCCGGGGCCGAGGCGCCAGTCCCCGGGCGCTTGCCGGCCGTCCTTGTACATTACACAGTCCTGACTCCAGACAATTTAAACCCTCACCTGTTTAAGGAGAAGATTCTATCAAATGCTGTTTTTAAACCCTCCTCCCTTGCGATGCATGTGCCACTGTGCGTGGGGGGGCGGGGAGACCGGCACCACTCGGTGTCCCCTCAGTGTCCCCTCGGCAGCGAGGGCTGCCCCAGGCCGGCAAGTGCAGGACGGGGCGCGGTGAGAGCCGAGGGCCCCGGCCCCTCAATCCAGAAACACCTGACGGAAACCAACTTTTCATATCTTTCTCCTGAAATGAATTCTCTGTTTTAAAATTGGAATAAATTTTGTTCCTAAATGCTGCGCCCCACCCCTTCTGGTCTCATTTGCTGTTGGAGTGGGGGTGAAGGGGCCCTCAGGGTGCCCCCCGTCCTCCAGGTCCTTTCTGCCTGTGAGGCTGCACCTCAGGGTGGGGAGCAGGATGGAGGCACCCCTGCTTCCACGCCTGCCGAGCCCCCCGGGAAGGCTCCTTCCTCCTGGGGCGTCCATTTCTGTAAACCGAGGATCCCCCTCCGACTTTGTTTCTGCATTCACCACTCAGGTGTGCCTTGAGGGCCCGCTGTGAGCCCGGCCCCGTCCCAGGCGCTGGGGTGCAGCCCTCCCGGGGGTGAAGGTGGCACTTGTCACCTGGCTTCTCATCTGTGATGAGCAGCAGTGCCGGAAATGGGGCAGAGCCTGGCAGCTGCCTTGGGGGGCTGTTTGGGAAAGGCCTCTTGGAGAAAGTGGCACAGGAGCAGGACTTTGGAGGCTTCATGTGAAGGGCTGGGCATGCAGGGCCTGGTGAGCCGCGGGGAGGACGTGGGCTTTTCCCCAAGGAAGGTGGGTGCCATGGAGGGCTGTGGGCAGAGGAGGGACGGGCCCTGACTTGGGGGCTCCCAGGCACCCTCTGGCTGCTGCAGGGAACTCAGACAGTTGGGGGGTGAGGGCAGGAGTTGAGGGACCAGGGTTGGTCCAGTTGGGTGGAGATAGGGTTGGGACCAGGCAGAGGCAGAGGTGGGGGGCACGGATTTGAGCATACGAGGAGCTGGGGAGGGTCCCCAGGCTGATGTGGTGTCATTCCCTCTGCATCCACCAGGTGTCGCCCTGCACTGCCACCAGCTTGGCCTTCCCGCCCCTCCCGCTCCTCTGTCACTCCTGCTTTCCTGAAAGGGAAACTGAGGCACAGAGGGGCAAGTCCCCTCCCTCGGCCAAGCAGCTCCTGGTGGCTGGCTGGCTCCCCAGGGCCTGGTCTGGCCAGCCCCTAGGGACCCGCCACCAGGGCTGGCTCCCCAAGTGGAGGGCTCTGGTCAGAAACCAAAGCGTGGGGCCTTGTGTTCCCATGTGATGTGGAATTTCAAGACAACACTGAGGACACCCGAGCAGCTCACCCACTGGCCACAGTCCCATGCCCTGCCGCCAGACCCCCACCACAAGGGAGGTGGCCCAACTCCCAACTGACCCCCTTGAAAGCAGAAGCCCCGAGTGGTTGAGTCTTGCCTGAGACTTGTCTATGCAGCAACAGACCGAGTTAGAACTCACCCCCAGGCCTCCCTGCTCCCAGCCTGGTCTTTTTGTCATCCGTGCACCCAAGAGGACCGGTCCCTGGGGGTACGAGGCAGAAGGAGACTGAGTGCTGTGGGGTGCCTGGTCTGGTTGCAGAGACAGAGCTGAAGCTCCCCAAGTTGAGCGCGAGCTTGGGAAGCCGTGAAGCTAGGCGCGACTGGCTGTCCCCATGCTGGGAAGGCCGGCCCTGGTGACCAGGGGGAAAACTGGGCTTCCCAGGTCTTTCCAGGCTGTGCCTTTGGGTTACGGAGAGTCTTGACCATCCAGTCCCACCCTTCATCTTTGGGGGGCTCCCTGAAAATAGGCCTGAGCCTCGGCCAACCCCACGGGGAGCCCTGGCACCAGGCTGCCCCTTTGTTGCTGCCCTGGAGGGGTCTGGGACTTTGGGGGCCAGCCCCGAGAAGGCAGCCAGTGTCCCCTGCAGCTGAGAAGTGGGGGACATGGGCCACGGAGAGGGGTCGAGGCGGAGGCCCACGGTTGTGGGCAAATACTGGAGGACACGGGCTCAGGGCTGGCCAGGGGCTGACTAGGGCCCAGGACTGAACCAGCATTTCCTGGCTGTCTCCTTTCCTCCTTGGTGACGATAGCCTCATTCCCTCAGGATTGTGCAGGTCAGTCATTTTGTAGAATGTCCATGAGTTTGGGTTTGTCGGATGTTTCCTGGTTGTTCTATCGGGGTTACGCAACTTTGGCCAGAAATATCTCCTGGCAAAACTGTCGGGTGACAGGTGATTTTGACTGTCCCTTTGCTGATGGTGGTCATTTACCTCACTTGCTCTGTCAATTTCCTCCTTTCCCTTTGTAATTCTAGGCATTTCCAGTGAGGCCCTTTGAAACAGTGCAAATCTCCTCTTCTCTTTAAACAGAAACAGCACATCTAAGACCAAAAAAAGCGAGAAGTGCATCCTTTCTGAATAAAGGAGAGTCATTTTGACAGAATAGGTTTAGCTCTAGGAATATTCACCGGAGCTAGTGGCAGTGTAAATTGGTGCACACACGTTGGCAAAAAAAGACGGTTAATGTCTAAAAAAGTATTGTATGACCCACCAATTTCATCACCAGGAATCTCCCCACAGAAAGGAACACATATGGTCTTCAAAAGGAGCCCGGATGTCCCTAGCCACACTCTTTATTGCAGTCCCCCATGGAAATGTAACCAAATGCCCCTCAACAGTAGAACGGATGAAAAAATTGTGGTGTAGTCACACAATGGGATCATCTGTGGCCACGGGAATTAATGAGCTGCAGCCACACGCAACCCTGCAAATTTATTGGACTAATGTAATGTAGAGAGAGAGAAACAAAGCATATCAGAATCTCCATTGGGCAAGTCCATTTACAGGAAGTTCAAAGTAGGGAAAAATTAAACAGAATTTTTAATGTTGCTTCATAAGATTGTAAAATTATAAAGAAAAGCAAGAAAACAAAGAGGGACATTATGTAAGATAATATACAAGCCACCAAGAGGACCTCTTAACCTTAGTGGGTGGGTGCCAAATACGTGAGACAAAAGCTGATAGAACAGAAAAGAGAAGTAGGTAAACAGATAAGTATGCTTCAAGATTTCAATGCTACGCTTCCAGAAATTAATAGAAAAAAATAGACGGAAAAATAGAGATAGCTTATCTGGACCACGCCATCAACCAAATTTACCTAATTGCTATTTATAGGACACTCTGCCCAACAGCGGAATATACACTCATGGAACATCACCAAGATTGACAAATCCTGGGTCACAAAACCAATCTTATCAAGTTTAAAAGAATTGAAATTATTCAAAGTATGTTCCCTGGCCAACACAGAACCAAACGGGAAATCAATAGTAGAATGATATCTGGAAATTCCCCAAATATTTGGCAGTTAAATGATGTCACTGCTAAATAATCTGTGGGTTAAAGAGGAAGTCTTGAGGGAAATTATAGAATACTTTGAAATGAATGAAAATTAAAATCCTATATATCAAAATCTGTGGATTATAGCTAAAGCAGTGTTCGAGGGGAATTTATAGCATTAAACACATATCAGGAAAAAAGAAACATCTCTAATACATATTTTAAGTTTCCACAATGTGTAGGTTTGGAGCTGTTACGTACTCACAAAAAAGACCATGTTTTCTTAATCCATCCCTGTGGGTGCAAACCTATTGTAGGTGGGACATTAGGTTGTTTCCATGGAGATGGGACCCACCCAGTTCAAGACGGGTCCTAATCCTTCCCTGGAGTCCTTTATGAGTGGATAAAAGACAGAAAAGACAGATGAAACTCAGAGAGCTCAAAGAAGCTGAGAGAGAAACACTCTGAGACATTTTGGAGACAGCCATCGAAACCAGAGCCCAGGATAGATGCTGAGAAATTAAATCCAAAGTTTGCCCCAGAGAAGTTAAGAGAGGATCCCCAGATGCTTAGAGAATAACTCTAACCTGGGAGAAAGAAGAGAGGACACACAGGAGCTGGGGAGAGAAGCTCAGACAGAAGCCCAGAGACATTCTGGAAAAAGCCACACAAACTCGAAGCTAAACCCCGGAGAGGCCCAGCAGACTCCAGCCGTGTGCTTTCCCACGTGACAGAGGAACCCTAGATGCCAGCCGGCTCTCCTCAGAGAAGGTATCCTTTTGTCGATGCCTTAGTTTGGACGTTGTCATGGCCTTAGAACTGTAAATTTGTAGCCTAGTAAAATCCCGACTGAAAAAGCTAACCCATTTCCGGTATATTGCGTTCTGGCAGCTCTAGTAAACTGAAACACACCATAAGAAATTAGAAAAAGGAGAGTGAACTAAACTCAAAGCAAAAAGAAAATAAGAGCAGAAATCAATGAATTTGAAAACAGAAAAACAGTAGAGAAAAATCAATGAAACCAAAAGCTAGCTCTCTGAAAAAAAATCAGTAAAATTGCTAGCCAGATTAACCAAGAAAAAGAAAGAAGGCAAGTTACCAAAAAATAGGTACAAAAGAAGTGATAGCATGACTGACACCAGAGAAATTAAAAAATAATAATAATGCAATACTATGAAAAATTGTATGCACATAAATTTGACAGCTTACAGGAAAGGAACCAATTTCTTGAAAGATGCACTCTACCAAACCCACTCAAGAAGAAATAAATAACCTGACTAGTCCTGTACCTGTGAAAGAAATTAAATTTGAAGTTGAAAACTTCCAAAGACTAAAACTCCGGGCCCAGATAATTTCATTGGTGAATTCTACCAAAAATTTAAGGAAGAAATAAAACCACATTTGTCACAGTCTCTTCCCAGAAAATAGAAAAGGAAGGGAGACTTCCCAACTCATTTTTGAGGCCAGAACGACCCCTGATATAAAAACCAAAGACAGGACAGTCACAAACCAGTATCTCCCATGAACATCCATGGAAAAATCCTTAGCAATATATCAGCAAATCAAACCTAGCAATATATAAAAGGACAGACACCACAGTCAAGTGTTTATTCCAGAAATGAAAAACCATTGTCACATCTGGAAATCAGTCAACATAAGTTGCCATATTAAAGGTGAAACAAGAAAACCATGTGAACATGTTGACAGATGAAGAACACGTATTTGACAAGATCCAACAACATTCATGATAAAAACTCTCAGCAAACTAGGAACAGAAAGGAACTTCCTCAGCCTGATAAAGGACATCCCCAAGAAGTCTCCAGCTGATATCAAACTTAATGGTGAGAGATTTAACATTCTCCCCTTAAGATTGGGAACCAGGCAAAGATGACTGCTGCCACCACTAGTTAATTTTATCCTGGAAGCCTAGCACATGCAACAAGACAAGAAAAACAAATAAATGGCAATCGTATTGGAAAGCAATAAAGAAAATGCTCCTACTTACAGATGACTTGATTGTCTACAGAAAAGATCCTGGAAGTAATAAGTAAATTTAGCAGAGTTGCGTGATATAAAAATCAATCATATTTCTATAGAGTAGCAATGAACAATTGGAAACTGAAATTAAAATAAAAAATGCCATTTACAATGACTCCAGTCAATGAAATACTTAGGTATAAATCGGACAAAATATGTACAGGTACTGTATGCTGAAAAATGCAAAACTGTGATAAAAGAAATAAAAGAAAAATCTGAATAAATGGAAAGACATACTATGTTTATGGATGGGAGACATTGTATAGTTAAGAGGTCAATTCTAGCCAAATTCATCTATAAATTTAATGCAATACTAATCAAAATCCCAGCAGGATTCTGTGTAGATATAAACAAGCAGATTCTAAAATTTATATGGGAAGGGAAGTGAAAGGAATAAGCAAAAGAATTTGGAAAAAGAAGAACGAAGTTGGAAGATGCATGTATCCTATTTTAAGCCATACTGGAAAGCTATTGTGATCGAGACAATGTGGTATTGGCGAAAGGAAAATATGGAGACTGTGGAATAAAATAAAGTGCAGAAATAGATTCATATACATTTGGTCAAATAGTATTTGACAAAGGTGCAAAGGCAATTCATGGAAAAAGTCCAGTCTTTTCAACAAATGGTGTTGCAACAACTGGACATCCATTTGAAAACAAAGAACTTTGGCCTTTACCTCATCCAATGTACAAAAATTAACTCAAAATGGATCTTTAGAACTAAATGTAAAATGTAAAACAGTAAAACCCTTAGAAGAAAACAGAGTTCTTTGATACAGCACTGAAGGCATGATCCATAACCAAAAAAGAATGATAAATAGAGCATCACCAAAATAAAAAAAGTTTTGTTCTGCAAAGGACACAGTAAAGAGAATAAAAAGGCAAGCCACAGACTGGGAGAAAATATTGCAAGCTAAATATCCAACAACAGATTTGTATCCAGAATATTTAAAGGATTCTGAAAACTCAAGAAGAAGGAGACAAACAATCCAGTACGTGAAATGGCGAACGACTTGAGCAGACACTTTACCCAAACAGATGTACGGATGGCAAATAAACACACGAAAAGATGCTTAACACCGTTTGTCATCTGAGAAATGCAAATCCAAGCCATAAGGAGCTAACATCTTGCACATGTGTCAGAATGGCCAAGAAAACCCTTAACAAACAAGCAAAAACACCAGCCTTACTAAGTGCTAGCGAGAATGTGTAGCAACTGAAACGCTCACACTTGACTGGTGGCAATGCAAAATGGCGCAGCTTCTCTGGAAAACATTTGGTGGTTCCTTACGACGTTAAATGTACAATTAACATGGGACCCGACAACCCCATTTCTGGGAATTTATCCCAAAGAAATTAAAACGTATGTTCACGTGAAACCCATACGTGAATGTTTATAGCAGCCCTACTCTTCGTGATCACCCCAAATTGGAAGCAGCCAGAGTCTTTCAATGGATGGATGGGTAAAGTGATGTCTGTTGTTCAGTGGACTGTTCCTTGGCAATAAAAAGGCATGCACTCCTGGTAATTTTAGCAACGTGGCCAACTCTAGAATGCTAAGTGCCAAACAAAAGAAGCCAGGCTTGAAAACAACATCACGTATGATTCCATTTATCAGACGTTCTCAGAAAGACAAAAGGGTTGGGGGGTTCCCCACTACAAAGGAATAGAAGGACAGTTTCTTTGGCTGATGGACGGATTTTGTATCTGGTCCATAGTGGTGGTTTACACGAACCCAAATGTGTTAAAGCTCAGGGAACTGTACCCCAAAGAAGGTGAACACAACTCTATGTAAATTACAAAAATAAGAAATGAGGTAAATCCCCCCCCCAAAAAAAACACCCCAAAACATGGAAATGAATACTGAAGAAGTCAGAAGTGTTTACCGCCAGGTGAGAAGGATGTGGCCTCTGGGAAGGGTTTCCGGAAGCCCCCATTGGGCTGGTTATGTCTTTAAGTCTTGGCCTGGTTGGGGTTGTGGGTGTTGGTGAAGTTACACATCCACGTTTTACATGTGTTGAGTGTTGAGTTGTGCCCCCCACCTGCACCCCCAAAGGTTGTGTTCAAATCCCAATGCCCCATCCCATCACTGCAAACTTCTTTGGAAAGTGGGTGCTTGCAGACGTGATTAGTTAACGATGAGGCCAAACTCATGTTTAATCACCCTTTGGGGTGCGTGGTCCTGTTGCAATATTTGGAGACACGCAGGGACACCGGGAAAAGATGGCCATGTGACGACGGACGCAAAGACCAGAGAGACACATCTTAAAGCCCAAGGAGTGCCAAGGACGGATGGCCACTGCCAGAAGCTGGAAGGGGCAGGGAAGGGTCTCCTCTGGAGCCTGAAGAGGGGGTGCAGCCATGCCATCACCCTGCTTTCCGACTTCTGGCCTCTAGAGAGGTGAAACTGTAAACCCCTGCAGGTGTAAGTCACCCGCTCCATGGTGCCCTGTGACAGCAGCCCTGGGAAAACCCAGACAGCACTTTTCGTCTGTTTGTTTGCTCTTGTTTTTTGTTCATTTAATTCAGTTTTACTGAGATATATTCACATACCATACAGTCATCCATGGTGTACAGTCAGCTGTCCACAGTACCATCATATGATTGTGCATTCATCACCCCAATCTATTTTTTAAACATTTTCCTTACACCAGAAAGAATAAGAATAAAAGATAAAAGTAAAAAAGAACACCCAAATCATACCCCCTTCCCACCCTATTTTTCATTTAGTTTTTGTCCACGTTCTTCTACTCATCCATCCATACACTGGATAAAGGGAGTGCGATCCACAGGGTTTTCACAATCACACTGTCACCCCTTGTAAGCTGTATTATTATACAATCGTCTTCAAGAGTCAAGGCTACTGGGTTGGAGTTTGGTAGTTTTTGGTATTTACTTCTAGCTATTCCAGTGCAGTAAAACCTAAAAAGGGTTATTTCTATATTGTGTAAGAATGTCCACCAGAGTGACCTCTCGACTCCATTTGGAATCTCTCAGCCACTGAAGCTTTATTTTGTTTCCTTTCTCTTCCACCTTTTGGTCAAGAAGACGTTCTCAATCCCACGCTGCTGCGCCCAGGCTCATCCCTGGGAGTCATATCCTGCGTTGCCAGGGAGCTTTACACCCCTGGGAGTCGGGTCCCACGTACGGGGGAGGGCAGCGAGATCACCTGCTGAGGCGGCTCAGTTAGAGAGAGGGAGGCCACATCTGAGCAACAAAGAGGCACTCGGGGAGACTCTTAGGCACAAGTATATGCAAGTTTAGCCTCTCCTCTGCAGTAACAAGCTTCATAGGGGCAAGCCCCAAGATTGAGAGCTCAGCACATCAAACCGCCAGTTCTCGATGTTTATGGGGACATCAGGTTTGCTCTTGTTTGTAATTCGATGCTCACTCATGCTTCCCTGGATCCGCAAATCTGATACATAAAAAGTGTCGTCATCAGTGCCCGAGCCCTGGACGCAGGCCGCGCCACCTGTTTAGGGAACTAGAAGGAGCCTTGTTTTGAAGCTGGGGTAGTGAGCGGAGTCCTGGCCGCTTTCCCCGAAGTCAGCGGGAGCCATGGAAGGTGTTAAGCCGGGGTCTGCCACACTGGGGAGCCCCCTGTGGGGACATGCTGGGCACTGGGTGTCCCGTCCAGAGATGGCCAGCGGGGTCACGTCGGGCGGGGTGGCCTGGCGCGGCAGGCACCTCTGCCCTCCCTCGGCAATCGGGGCTATGACTCAGCCGGGCACCCGGTTCTGCCAAGCTGGTTATTTCGGTTCTGCTGCTGCGTGGCCTTGGCCTGTTTTTACTTCTCTTCTCCTGCACTGGGGCGGGAAGCCACCAGGGGACCCCCAGCCTTGGGGAGGGTCCCCCTCACGGTCATCCGGGTGTAGGGGGCGGCCAGGGCCATGGCTGCCAGCTCTGGCGACCCTGCAGGGGCCCCTATCTTGCTCTCCATCTGCCATTCGTTATGAATCAACAGCAAAGGAAACCACAAGGGCTGCCGTGGCCTCCGGGCTGGGGTGTGGGGGAGGGTGCGACCGTGGCTGCCAGTTGCTGTGTGACCCTGGAGGCACTGCTCGCCCTCTCTGAGCCTCATCAGAGCCGTCCTGGAGGGGCCCAGAGGCTCCCAAAGTATGTGTATCTCAGAGCGTTTGATCAGGAACTTGCAAGCATTTCTCAACATGCCCAAGTGGGGTGAGGGTCTGCTGGGTTGAATTTGCTCTGCAACCCCTCTCTTTACCTGCGAATATCTAGAAAGCAGCCAAATTTTTCACCCACAACTACCCTCCCCACTTCTAGGGCCCTGCAGGCTGTGGGGGCCTGTGGGGGCCTCGTTTGTGAAGTTCTCCTTAACTAGCGAGTCTGACCCCCAAATCCCTTCACACCCAAAATGCGCATCTGACTTTTCCTTTGCACCCCAAGAGAGGCCACCACCCTGAGCCCCCTGACATTTGCCACCCCCCTCCTTGGCTACACCATTCTCCTGAGAATTGACCGCCATCTGACAGGCTCAAGTATTTCATGTTTTTATTTTGTTATGTGTCTCCCTACCTATAATGTCAGGGAGGTTGGGGAGATTTTTTTTTTAATTTTAATTTTGAAATAATTTCAAACTTACAGGACAGTTGCAAAAATAATATAAAAACAGCACAGAGAACTCTAGTATATCCCCTACCCAGAAACTGAGATTGACCAACTTGTGGCATTTTGCCATATCATTCTATCTGTAAATCCATCCATCCAAATTTCCATCCAACCATCCATCCAACCATCCATCCATCCTTCCATGTTTCCATTCACCCATCCATTGATCCATCCATCCATCCACCATCCATTCATCCATCCATGTTTCCATCCATCCATCCATCCATCCATCCATCCATCCATCCTTCCATCCATTCACCTATCTTCCTTCCATTCCCCCATAGCTCTATCATCTATCTATCTGTGTTTTCTGAACATTTGAGAGTAAGTTGTACACATCATGCTCGTTTAACACTTTACACTTCCCTGTTCATTTCCAAAGGACAAGGACATTGACTTAGTTTCGACTCCAATTTGTCCTCTTGTCCCCTGCCTTGCACTGCGCTGGGCACACAGTAGGCACTCAATAAATGCAGAATGAGCAACCACCTCGGGCAGAGCCTACCTTCCCCCTCCCCAAAGCTTGCTGCTCAGAGTTTAGACCCTGGGGCCCTGTGGGTGAGGACCCCACCTCCGTCTCCCCCTCACTGCCCCCCCACCCCGAGTCACTTCCTTACTCTGTGCCTCGGTTTCTTTATCTGTAAAACGGGGATACTGATGGCACCTGAGGCTGACAGCCACTGACCTTGGCTTCTTTATCAGCACTGACTAGGATGCCCATTGGCTCGGAGGACGTGGAGAAGGTGGGGTGCGCCTAGGGACAACCAGGGGGAGGCGTCAGAGGCCCAAGGAGGACAGACAACCCCTTTCTCTGGAATGAGGAAGACAACCCAGCAGACCACTGCCGGGCCCGCTCTGTGGCTGCTTGTTTTTCCTCTCTCCCCACCACCGCCCTCCCCTGGGGCACCCACCGCACCCCTTCCCGCCGCCTGGCACCCGTCAACCTGTTTGGCTGGGTCCGGGCAGGTCTGCGGAGGGGCGGGGAGCCCCAAGCCTCGCCACTGTCCTGCCGGCTCCTCCTCCCAGTCCCCGCCCTGTTCCAAGCACCCGGCCTGGCTGAGCTGGGCACCCTAGGAGCCTGAGCAGGGAAGCCGGGGGACCCCAGGGTAAAGGGTGGGGTGTGACCCCCCAAAAGAAGGCAGGCCCTTCTCTCTCGGCTGCCCGGAGCCCTCGCCCCAGCACCAGAGCCAGCCGGGGCCAGGGCTGCCCTCCCCAGTGGGGGGCCGGGGGGCTGGGGGCCATGCCGCCTCGTGCCCTCTGACGCCTCCACACCATGGCCCGGTCACTGGCCTGGCGCTGCTGCCCCTGGTGCTTGACGGAAGATGAGAAGGCGGCCGCCCGGATCGACCAGGAGATCAACAAGATCCTCCTGGAGCAGAAGAAGCGGGATCGAGGGGAGCTAAAGCTGCTGCTGCTGGGTGAGTCCAGGGGCAGGGCTGGGGGGAGGCCAGGAACCCACTTTTCAGGAGGGAGAAGAAGACCCAGGCCCGGTGAAGAGAAGGCCCAGCTCAGACCGGGCCGTGGGCCGGCTCCAGCCTCCCCTTGGGCTGCAGGGTGCCCGGCTCCCCCCACCCCGGGAGGGCACGAGCGGAATTAGTTCTGGGGGAGCTTTGTCAGTTCCGGGGCTGTGATTGATTGCTTGATTACTCGATCGATCGATGGGTTCATTTATTCACCCATACAAGTTGCTGGGGACACGGCAACCCAAGAGGTGGGAAAGTATTCTGCCTCCAGGGATTTCCTCTCCTAGCCGGGAGGCAGACAGGAAACCTGCAACTAACAGGCCCAGGAAATAATTTCAGGGTGCAGAAGAGCAAGGGGGAAAATAAAACGGGGTACAGGGTGGCTTTGGAGGTAAAGCCGGTGGGGACGGGGAGCCTGCAAGTTTCTGAGCTCTGAAAACCCAAGGTCTTGTCATCCACCCAGCTCTGCTAACGGCCCCACTGGTCTAACCCCAAAACCCTATGCATGGAGGGGCTTCTGGGGATCTCCGAGAAGGGCCCGGTGTCCACGTTGTACCCACCTGCCCTGGGCAGAGGCTTGTCAGCCTCTTCCAGCCGCCATGTTTTTCTCTTGCCTGGTAGGAAGAGGTTGGCCCAAGCATGGAGAGAAGAAAGGAAGTGGGGAGAAGGGGTACCCCAGAAATTGCACTTTAGTTCAGGGCCATTTCAGTGATTCTAGCCTTAGTCCCTACTGCTGAATGACATAAAACAATTCCCTCCCCCATTTGGCCAGGAGATGTGATAAAAGTCCAGCTCTGTCCCCCCTTGACATTTCCAATCCCAGAGCCCCCACTTTCTTCCATAATTTTTCTTCCATAATTGCTTGGCAGCCACCACCCAACTTCTTTGCTCTTGAATATTTGAATTGAAGATTTCATTTTTTTTTTTCCTGAAACGTTGTGTAGAAAACATCAACACAGCTGTCTGTGCCTGGAAAGTTTTCATTACAAATTTAATTTCCTTTGTAGATCATTTTATTCTATTTCTTCAAGAGATAAAGAGCTACTCGGGCGATCTATACCTTCTGGAATGAGCTTTGGTCATTTGTGTCTTTCAAAGACTTGTCCATTTCTTCTAAGTTGTCAAAACTATTGGCATAGGGTTCTCCCTAATATTCCCTGGTTAACGTTTGTGAGATCTGTCGTCTAGGATCTTTCTTTCTGTTTCCTTTAACATTTTTGTGGGAGCCATGTATATCCAATATACCATTTCCCATTTTAACCACTTTCACGTGTACATTTCCGTGGCATTAACTGAATTCACGATACTGGCTACTGTCACCTCCATCCATGACCAAAAAGTTTTCCACACGGAAACCCTGGGCCCATCAGGATTTTTTCACTCTTGATATTTGTGTCTTCACTCCTTTTTTGTCTTGATCCATCGTGCTGGGAATTTATCAATTTCATTGATCTTTCCTTGAATATTTCAAGTTCATGAGTTCCTACTTCAGGGACTTTGCACAAGATGTGCATCTGCCAAGAGCTCTCAGCACATCAGGCTTTGCTTCCTCATGCCATGCGGGTCTCAAATCGTCACCTCCTCAGAGGGGCCTTCCCTGATTACCGCAGCTACAGCGGCAGACCTCGGCTTTCTCCTTCGTTCTCACTAGCTGACATTGCGGCATTTCCTTTATTGTTTATTATCTGTCTGTCCCATTGCACAGCAAACAACCCAAGGGCAGGGCTGTGTCTGTCTTCTTATTCATTCCCATGTCCCTAGCCCCTGACACGGGTGTCCATTGAGCTTGGCACCTGGCAGAGGCTCGATGAATGCTTCGTGAATGAATGAATGAATGAATGAAACCAGTTTTGGGGAGGTCTTTCCCAAGGGCTGCACTGTATCTTCCTGGAGCTGGTGAAATCCCTTATCTGGACTCAGCCAGCCCCCAATCTGGAAGCCCCTTTTGCTGCTGGGGCAGGGGCTTGTCCATGGCCCCCCAGTGCTGATGGGGGCACCACGGGCTGTGGTTTAGACTACCCCGCAGCCCAGCCCCAAGGGGCACCTCCATACCTCCCTTCCTTCTCGAAAACAGGAATTGAATCCCAGAGTTGTTTTTTACCCCTTGGAGGTGACTGGTCCTTTGAGGAAGAGGGCAAGGAGGGCTGGGGGGGCTGTCCCTGACATGAAGTGGTCACTGGGTGGCAGGGGAGCAATTAAATTAAAGGTGCCAGCTCTGGTGTCAAAGGCAGATGGGGAAACTGAGGCCCAGGGAGGCGGCAGTTTCTGTCTGGGGTCAGCAGCTGGTCTGAGCCAGAGCCAGGCTTTGAAGCTGGGCCCCCTACCCCCTACGTGGCCCACACCTGCCTTGGTTTCCCAAGTTGTTGGAGCAGCGTCCCAGGCAGGCAGCCTCCCAGTGCCCCTGGGTTTTGGCATGTCTCCTTGCTGGTGACGGCCTGGTTCCGCTTCCTCGTCCATCCACAGGAGGAAGTGGCCACTTCCCGTCTGGGCTGTGCGGCCACGATGGGAGGGAGTAGCTCTCCCCCTGGCCCCCAGCCCTGCTGGGCAGTCGCCCCTCTTTCTGCCCAAGAGTGGGGACTGCAGAGGCACTACCAGAACCCTTAGGGGCTTCAGGACAGTGGCCAGGGGCAAAGGGGTGGCTGAGATGGAGTTTTCAGACTGTAGCTTGTGACACATCTGTGAGTCACGAACTCCCTTTAGGGGATGGCAACAGGATTTTTTCTTAATGGAAAAGAACAAAATAGAAGATAGAAATTCAATGCACAGCAACAAAGTAAAGTTCACTGTTGCTTTGTGAAATTTTTTTTGTCACGTAGGGAGATGGAGAGCTGGGAGTTGAAAGACCCCCGAGAGGTCATAGCGTCCAGTCCCCTGCGGTAGATCTAAATGCCACCTTCAGCAATGTGCATGGGCACTGCCTCGCTCCCCAGTCCATAGAATCACATTAACTGGCATTTTGGTGACACCTGACCCAGGTTGAGTGCCCGTGTCCTGTTGAGTTGGTGAGGGATGTGTGCAGACTGGGTGTATGCCCCTGCTCCCCACTAGCTGTGTGACCCTGGGAAAGTCGCTTGACCTCTCTGAGCCCCTTTGTCTCCACTGCCAATGGGAGAAGAGCTGGAATCTTTATGAGGATTGAACAAGGGCATTACAGAGGTGCTTGGTGCAGGGCTGGGCAGAGTTAAATAATGTTCTCTGTCTTGATGATGGTGGTGGTGGTGGTGATGATGGTCACAGTGATGATGGTGATGGAGGTGATGGCAATGGTGATGATGGTGGTGGTGATGGCGATGGTGATGATGGTGGTGGTGATGGTGATGATGATGATGGTGATGGTGATGGTGATGATGGTGATGGAGGTGATGGCGATGGTGATGATGGTGGTGGTGATGATGGTCATGATAATGAAGACGGTAGGAATAGTGATGGTGGTGATGATGGTGATGATAATGGTGATGGTGGTGATGATGGTGATGGTGATGATGGTGATGGTGATGATGGTGATGGTGAAGGTGATGATGGTGATGATGATGATGGTGATGGTGATGGTG